>KV417683.1:32821-97284 GCA_001630335.1 Athelia psychrophila
TTTCGTACCCTGCTCTGAGTAACGAACATACGAGCAAGCGACCATTCCACCCGGGCTGCGGCGATTGGTAAGATGTTTCTTTGCGTTACTGCTGTGCGACAGACGTTGGGGCTGACTTCAGTCGCCGTCTTAGATGGTTCAAGCTACATTTAGTGACAGGCGCGCACCTCACTCATTTTGTACAGTTCTTTCGTGTTGTAACTGGTTTCGGCGATCACCTCGTCCCGTCCAGTATTTGTCACTCTCTACCCTCCTTGGTCCCTCCGTGACGCCTCCTTGTCTCTCGACACGTTCTACTGGACCACGTACTGTAACCAAACACCCCAGATACGAGCCATAGGCGTACGTGCTGTAATTGTGCGAGACTTGTCGACTTTCGGGTCCTCGAGAGTCGGTTAGTCTCGCACACTTACTTCACTTACGTCTATGGCTCGTATCTGGGGTGTTTGGTTGGTGTTTGTGGTTTCTGGTTGTAGCGCGGTCGTGAGGCAAGGAGGCGTCACGGAGGGACCAAGGAGGGTAGCGAGTAAACTGCCGGTCGGTACGGGTTTATCGCCGAAACCAGTTAGAACCCGATAGAACTGTACAATGAGCGAGCTATTGGCTCTTCCATCTTGGAGAATCGCCGCCCCTAAAATCGGTAGAGCGCCTTGCCTGCGCTTACCATCTGACTATGAACACCCTTTCTTGATATCCACTCATCAGTTGACTGTGGGATTCTCGCCCCATGCTTTCTATTGGATTTTCCATCTTGGAGAATCGCCGTTCCTAAAGGCAGTAGGGCGCCTTGCCTCTTACCATTTGACTATGAGCGCCCTTTCTCATGGTCTCGGCTCATCAGTTGACTATGTTTGCTCCTTCTCGCGCTCTGAAATGACGGCTGAAATGACGTTTCCCTTTCACATGTCGAATTTCCTTGCACGTTTTGCAAAAATTCAGAGCCTTCTTCGCTGCTGGAAAGTAACTCGGCTGTACTTGTACATACAGCTCCCTCAAGAGCGTGTCACCTGGTCCCAAAGTCAATTCCCAGAACATGCTCATCTCCACGGCACCAAATATCCACGGGATGCCTCAGATGGGCAGGTGACTGCATGCACGTGTGGGCTGGGCTGTTGAACACAAGAGGCTCTCGTGAATTCAAAGCAATTACACCGAAATAGGTCGGACTTTTTTTGGCCACCCACAGGTATAAAACCACTCAGTGCGCTCCTCTTTTTCTTAGATCTTTCATACACTCTTCTATTCAATAGCATCTGTCTACCGAAAACCAAATCTCAATCAGGTTTGCCCACATTGCCTGGTCCCTCATCCGCATACTCACGCCATTTGGTCCAACAGAATGAGTTATAAAATCTCCCTCCGCGTCTTCCAGACCAACCCCAACGCCTTCTTCCACATCGTCGAGCACAGCTGTTTCACCAAATGCCACTGGTCCAAGGTCGATGGAGAGATGATTCTTAACATGGACAACAGCGGAACCTCTGGCACCTTGCGCCTCCTTTCCGACACCGGCGAGAACTTCGTCGTCGTCCTCGGCGTCCACAACTACAAGAGGTGGTGTGACATCGTCCCCGATCTCAAGAACGACACTGGCGCTTCTCTCAACCCTGAGTACTACGACGGTGGACACAGGTCCTCACAGAGGGAGAAGCAGCGTTCGTCCTTCCAGCTTGACAACGCTAAGGGAAGGAAATGCGAGATCAAGTTCATCAAGGAGGAAGGACAGAACCTCCAGGCCAACCTCATCATCGGATGAAGTGAGTTTGTCCTGTTTCTTCCTCTAGCTTTTCGTTTGTCTGATGTGGTTCTTTGAAAAGCGTGCTTGTCGAGTTGTCGTTCTGTGTACTTCTAGTGTGCCACCGTGTATGTGACAATTGATGATGACAAGATTTGCTACATCCGAGTGCCGTCTGAGTTCGTTTCTGGAGCACCTTTACACTACGCCATTGTGGAGTTGCAGGACGCTGACTGTCCGTTTCACAAGCTCCTGCTATCCAACGCGTGCTTTGCTGAGGATTATGGGCACTCAGATGCCATAGGGGACCTGAGAGACCTCGTCGAAATCAGGGAATTCACACATGACTGGCCAAGAACAATCCAACCAGGATTTGACTGGAAGGGACTGGTATGGATGCTCCCCGCCTTTACAAAGGGCGAGGCTGAGCGCATCACCTCAAAACTTGCGTCCAAACCTGTCAGATTCTGCTTGAGGTGCGGGTCGGGTCATGGTGTCCCTTCGCGTTCAAGAAAGTTGCGTTGAATTGACGTACAGTCAGGATGACGTGCCAATGAGGCTGAGAATACAGACAAATATTATAGGTGATATACGAACTAGCGCGCCGCGATTGAACGTCGCGGTTATTGAACCGTGGCGATTGCTGGAATGTCGGACTGCCAAAGTGCGCGAGTTTCTAAATCAGAGGACTTGCTGCAACGGTGGCGCCTTTGCGGCGTTGTGGCGCGGCTGGACAAGGTCCGGTACTAGCCGCCCAGTGAGAATCGACTAGTGCTGGGTAGAATTGAAATTCGGCCTGTATCATACGGGCCCGCGCAGCGGGTCCCTCGTATGGTATGTAACGTTCGTAGAATGGGTATTATACCGGCGCCGCCGGCCCGAAATTTCCGGTATTATACGAATAATACATGTATAATTCACTCGTATAATATGTATAATTGGTGTAATAGGTCATATGAAGACTGATCCGGGTGTGAAGTTATGAATGATAAGTAAAAGAGGAAACTTATCGAAGCTCGTTGTATCCATCACGAGTCACCAAGATCTCCCCTCGAAGCCCACTGAGCATCCGCCTCTGACCAGGTTGTTGTTGCGTTTGGCGGCTCGTTGGCGGTGGTATGGGGGTGGTGGTATGGGTGGTCATAGCTGAACCAGATGTTGCTAGATCGTCTTGGAACCGCGCAACCAACTTCGGGTTAGCAAGATCGACTAGAGCCTCGATCGCGAGACGTTCGAGGTTGGTGGCTCGAACAAAGGTGATCGGTGGCTCCCTTCATCGTCTCCCTCGTCAAATGTGGCTCCGTACAGCTCTTCGATGGTCGTGTCTGTCAGGTTGTCGATGTTGTCTGAGCCGTCGGAGGCGGAGGTAGGTATGGAGCCTATCGAAAAAGTAATATAAAAATTATTATTCTCACGAGTTGCCACTTAGCAAATTATACTCATTATACGAGGCTCTGTGGCCCCTCGTCGTATAATACGGTATAATACGGTATAATACGGCCTCGTATAATACGACCGCCATTCAGACCCAGCACTAGAATCGACGCGAGGGAGGTCGAGGGAGATAGAGGGAAATCGAGGGAAATACTAGTAATATAGGGAGATCGAGGGAGATCATCAAATGGATGATTTTCATGAGAAATCTTCTCACACAAAGCCGTAACCTAAGTCTGCGAATGGCGGAACGTTCAAGCTTCGATTTCGAAATTTCCTTTATCAGTGCGGATGATGTGGCGCCAATCCGCAAACCTTGTCATGCTTTTAACGTATATTTTGGGTATTGAATCTGTGATAAGAGCATGTCATCGTCAAATTACCTCGGGAGACACAATGTGTAAGTATCAGATTCCCTCTCTGCCTATTTTCGGGGACAATCGTGAAGTGTGGTTATACAGACTGCACAAGTCATTTGGAACTTGATTGACAAGCGACATCGACATTGACATGTCATTAATTAAAGTGAATGTAGTAGTGAATCAATATGTGGTTATGTAGTGAGTGTGAAATATGGTCCATGAGTAATGTCTTCGTATACGACAAGTGTGATTAGTGGTGTCTGACTTTTGATAGGGGACGGATATATATAGTATTTGATCCATCTTACTCTGAGTCGCTGCTGCTGCTTTCTGTGGAGTCCATTGTATTGTCAAGGGTATCACGCATATCTGAGATGCTGGGTAAGTCGAGGGCCATACAGATGGTGTTGCACTGATGGTTCTCCAAAAAGTTCTCGAAGCCCTGGCGTCCATGATCACCGAGGCCAGATTTACTGAAAATTTGGAGTGAGTGGTGCACATTGTCAAGTCAAATAAGGAGCTTACCCGTCTGGGGTATGTGTCATGGGGTCAAAGAGTGTCAATATATTTTTGGCGGGATCGTTAGCATCACGACCTGTTGAACCTAAATGTTTGGAAGGTTATCACAATACACAATGCTATCAAATATGCAGCGGCCTTACCTTGTATATCCGCAAACATGTAGTTACATGCTGTGCTCCCAACAACGAAGTGGCTGAAAGCCGAAATAGTGGCAGTACGCTTGTCGATGCCATTTCTCACGCCCAGAGTTCCTGAAAACTTCAACACTGCTGTAGAAACGCGACGCGGCTCAACAAGGTATATAGAGGATAGCTGTGATGTCTTCAAGACTGTGCCTTTCTCGGGCCCAGAATTCAGATCTGACTCGCTGGTGACCGTAGAGACCAATGTCTCGACCATGTTGTAACACTTGATCAAGAACCCTTGGGAAACCTGGAATGCTAAGAAAGTGCGAAGTATGTTAGTACTGGTGTTCATTACAGCTAATAATATTGATAAATACCTTGAATCTCAGCACCACAGCTTGTGGCAGATACTTCGAAGTCTTGAACGAAAGCCCGCATTCGGACGAGTCGAACAAGATCCAATGTCAAATGGTTGACTGCAATGTCCAAAGGAATCTCGTCATCGCGGCCGTGACCAATGTCCACTAGTTTCTTGGCTACATATTCGTCCTCGCCGATGATTAGCTGTCCAATATGTTAGCCTTACTATATGGTTGGAGAATTTAAAAGAGCTTACCCCGTAAACATCCTTGGTCTTTCCTCGTTCTGTAGCAGAGAGAGAGATACACTCATTATCCAATAGCCCCGTCTCAGTGCTTGTTTGCTCTGTTAGTAGAGAACACTTAGTCATCTTGTTGATTGAGCACATTGTGCGCCTGAAGCTGATACTGCTGGCAGGTGACACCTTCATCTGAGAAGCAGATCCAGTGTCGGGTGTGAAAGTGCTTTTGAGAACCCTGGAGCCTGAATAGCCACAAATTCAGCCACTGTAATCCACGAGAAGAAGGGAGACCATACTTTGCTGGCCCGATGATGCCACCCGCTTCCTGCTGCCCGAGTCATTGGTACTAGTCGAGGCCTTCCGCTTCTTGCTCGAACTTTGAAGCTGACTAGGACCATCCCCGAAATTGTCATTCTCGTTGGTGCGTGCAAAGTACTGTAGATAAGAAGAGCACAATGCTTCAGTATTGGCACATTGACAGTCAAAAAATTGTGCTTACACGATCCTCATGTATGAATAGCTCAAGGGTAAAAGCCCCCCCTTTCGCGCCTTTCATACCTACTGGGTTCTTGAGGAATGCTTCTCGGGACCCAACAACATTGTACTTGTTGTAGAAAGTACGAAGGCTGTAATCATCCACATCAGCCGGGAGGGTGAGGTTGTTTTGCCCCCTGAACTCTACTTTGTCACTGTAAGAAGCAGCATAAGTTTCGGGGACACAATGAAGCAAGGTAAGCACTGTCACACTCACATTTGCAAGTCAGATGTGTGGGTACGGGTCCACCCAAAATTCACTTGGGGCACATGTGCCACCTTCATTTCTGATGGAACCAGAAATTAGTAAATGTTTATGCCATGGCATTAATTGCAGACTCACGTAGAAATGTCATGGTCTCAGCAAAAGGTGCACATGTTTTCCCGAGGACCTTGTCAATGGAGTTCGGAGCAGAGCTTCGGCGAATCTCAATGAAAATGGTGAAGCAGCTGCTTGAGATGCTGTTTGTCCGCAGATTTGCCAGCTCGGCGAGTGGAGTGGCCAAGCCCAGTGGACCTGCAGGAGGACGAGACAGACGCTTCTCAAGCTGATGACGGCGTTGGTTCTGTGCCTGTAGCGAGTCAGTGTCAACAGTCCCGTTTTCGGCATGCGCTGGATGATAGCAGGAAATGTGAGCAAGTGAATTTGGTTCAGGTATTAATTTGACACACCTTTACGTTTGCATGTGCCACAGGGAGAGGTAAGTGTTGTTCCACACAGGCCACACTCCAAGCACTGGGTGAGGGTTTCCTACGAAAATGTACTGAGGTAAGAGGGAAAGAATGAAGGCGAAGCACATACCCTGAGCCCTGCATTAGCCTCGGGTGTTTGACCAAGAGCCTTGAGCTTCTTGCAGAATGCACAAACTCCACCGCCCGGTAACATCCGCGGGAACACAACACAACAGCCATCATCCTTATTGTCGAGGCCTCCACAGGGATCCTCGTTCGACATGCTGCGGTGAGGATAGACAACCTGGTGGTCAGAGGAAATGGGAGGTAGTAAAAGGAGGGTGAGGAGACTGGTGTGGCTTGACTGTCAAAGCAAGAACACGGCAGTCAGCGGAAATGTCAGGTAGTAGGAGGGTGGGGATGCTGGTGTGGTTTCGCTGTCAAAGCAAGAGCACGGCGGTAATATTTTTGACGCACTAGTACAGCACCATGCAACGAAGGGAACTGGTTGAGATTCAATGTTCTATATTCCTGAACCGTTTCGTTCTTCTTCTTCTTGAACCTTGATGGGAGGTAAGCGAAGGTTCATTCCAGCACTGTAACAGATGTACGAAATCAGCGGAGGCTGGAAGTTCTCGGAAGCTAGAGCATTGGCAGCACAGTATCATTCTCTGGGTCCTTCGTGGTGGGAATTGCGCCTCGGTACCGCGCATCCCTCGCTCCCTCTCATGCTGCGCGAATGTTTCGACACGGCACATCACACTACAGGGTCTTACCATGCGACGCCTCCGAGTCGGTAAAGAATTCAAAGCAGGCTGCTTCCACGCGAACTTTCTGCGCTTGATGCAGACTTGAGAGGACCTGAGGACGCGGCAGCACACATAGGACTTGAGGACACGGCAGCATGCATCAGCCACAAGCGCGAAACTGGCAGCCAGATTCGCGGTCGTAATTTTCACGTGATCTCAACTCTGCGTTGATTCTGATCAGCCGCAGCCCCATCATCGTCTTTTACCATTTACTCCAGCGCGCGTCGCTGCGACGGGGGCCTCGCCAGGACCCTGCGTGCGCGCGCGTCTCACCAACCCCGCTCGCCATCATCGTCTTTTTACCGCAGGCCCCCCGCATCGTGTCAATGAAGACTCCCAAGCTGGCCCGGGGCATGCCCGTGGCTTCCAACGCCGCCCCGCCTTCATGCACTTTCAACCCGGGTGAGTCGACTCCCGCAGCGATCTCAGTGCGCTGCGATATGTCGGGACCCCGCCTGGGACCCACGCCTGGGGCGTTCACTGAGACCGCTGCACGCGCCCTTCATCGAGAACGCGCGCTGACCGGCCCCCATCTCTGTACAGCCTGCACTCGCAGAAGCCCGCCTAGCCCGTCTTAACGCCAACATACGACCCACCCTCGCAGCCGAGAAAGCAGCCCTCGGGGCGAGCGCGAGAAGGCAGCCAAGCGTGATAAACACGCCGAACCGTGATCCCCACTCCGACCCCGTCCTTCCAGCCGGCATTTCGTGCTGAAGCGTTCAAGCCTGCGCGCGCAGTTCTCCTCCCGAACGCTGCCTTTCTCTCTCCCGAACGCAAGCTCCCCGCAATCGACAACTGGTTCATCCACGAAGCCGCGGCAAACAGATGGGCGCTGAATAACGCGTACCTCGAACCACACGGCGGCACCCTCGTCCCCCTTGAGCTCACGTCGCGAGACCCCGGCACGGGCATGACCGCCTTCCAACGCGCAGACGTCGCACCGCTCGCCCTGTTCCTCCGCTGGGCATCGATGTACTCTCCCTCTCCCTCTCACGCTGCGGAGCCGCCGTTTTACCTCGCCCAGCACCCCATTGCCGCCCTGCCCGCCCCCCTCCAGCACGACCTCCACCGCCGAAGAACGTGCACTTCCCTGAGGAGCGGGAGGACAGCCTCGAGGACGTGCACGTGTTCTCGTGGAAGGCGCGGCCGGCGAGCGTGAGCCTGCCGCCGGGCATGGGCCTTGGCGACGGCACCGAGACAGAGACGGAGCAGGAGTTGAGCGGGCGCTTCCTCTTCCCGCGGTTCACCGCCACGCAGCAGACCGCCTCCACCTCCTCCGCGGCGCCCAAGGGCCAGCGCTTCGAGATCGACCGCGCGACGCCCAGTGCGACGTCCCCCATCCCCGCCTCGCACCCGCCCGGCCACGCAAACGTGCACATCGAGTCCATGATGCTCGCGCAGCCGCCGGCGCCGCCGCAGCTGACCGGCACCGTGCTCGTGCACAACATCGCGTACGAGAAGAACGTCGCGGTGCGCTTCACGCTCGACGACTGGCAGACGATGTTCGAGGTGCGCGAGTCGTACCAAACCTCGCTGCACGCGCTCCCGTGGCACTCGAAGCCGCAGACGCTCGGCGACGCGGTCAACGCAATCGCGGGCGGGAGGAGCGGCCACTTCAACAAATCCATCGAGGACCGCGCCTGGATCTAGTATTTTATATTTGTACCTTTAATGTGCCGGTGGTGGTCTTAACAGCTTCAGTGCGCAAATTGACCAATGTGCGAGGGTGATGCAAGGGCATAAGGTGTACTAAGCAACCAGGCTTGTGCACGACTACGGGGCGACAACCAGAGGGAGAGCTTAATTATAATCATTGGATAGTAAATCATTTACTGCTACAAATACATCCCAAGCAGAGGAAAGTGTGATTTGAGGGAATTTTAGTTCCGCAAGAGCTGCGTCCGCCTGTGCCTCAAATTCTGCAGTGACAAACCGGAAAGCTTTGTCGTGTCCTTCGGTGCCGCCCAAATCCATTCTCATCTGGCGAACTGTAGCCATGTCGACATTCACAAAACATTGTCGAGCCGTTGCGCGAACTTTGTCCGGAACAGTCCACATATGACGTGGTGATGTACCGGTAGGCAGTAGCTTGTGCTTCTGGCTGGACAGGCGATGGTTGTTCCAGTAATCACGAAATATATCAAGCCGTTCTTGAACAAGAGGTGGCCAAAGCCAGTTAAAGATATTGCTTAGAATTGTAAGTAAAATGATTAGCCGAAAAACATATAAATGAACATACATATGGAGTTGATTATTCGGATTGAAGATTCCAGCGGTCTTCCCTACGAAAATAGCGTCGCGGATGCTATGGCCTTCGCCTTGCCGCTTCCAGCGCCAGAATCCCTCAATAGGGGTGTTGTGTGTGCTTGGTATTGCGACGGCTGCTGGCCAGATTTCTACTGCGAGCTCAGGAGCGGTTTGCAAACTGGGATAGTAGTCTGTTAGTTAGGACTAATGGAATTATACAGTGAAAAGTAGCTGACCGCAGTCGTTCATGCATGTTGACCATAAGCCCGATCTCAGAGCCCTTGTCCGTTGTTATCTGGATTGGAATGCCTTCAAAGTTCAGAGGTTGACATCAGTGAATAAGATGCTAGTGCCACAAAGAGGAAGATATGAAAGGAAGTCTTACATTTAAACTCCTCCACGAAATCCAAGAAGAAATGTCCGATGGTATGCTCAAGCCGGCTGTTTGGGATCACCCGCATCACCGGCACAAAGCTCGAAAATTGGTCCTTCCCTGCATAGATCGGTAGGCCAACACCTCCCATGTCGAGGGCCTGATCACCGAGCTTCTCATGACCATCCCAGTGGAGCTGATGCCAGGGTCCCAGGCAATCCAAGGGAACACGATCAATCACTCCCTTTGAACCCACAAACCGAAGGTCAAATTCTGCATCAAATGTGTCGTGCAAGAGCTGACGTGTTTCGTCACTAACCCCATACATTAACATCCTGCGAGTGAAATGAGTGGGTAGTGACATACCGTGCCATCAATATCCCTTCGTTTGCGAGCCGCTGTCGGACTTGAGCTACACCCCATTTCCCTACCCGATCATCTGCTTTAATGTTGAGCAGAGCTTGTGCACGCTCTTCGGGTGTCGACTGATTCTTACGGACGGTTTGGATGTTGAGCCTCTTTCGTATCTCAAACAACTTGGTTCTTCTAGGTATTGAACACTGATTAGTTACAATCATCCACTGTTATTTGCTTCATTCCCCGATTCACACGTACTTGAGGTGCATGCCAGGAAACGTGTCATTCAATCTGTCAATCTGCTCGACTACATTGAGACCTGTACCATTCTTCTCTTTTGCATACTGCTGAAAGGCAGCACACAACTCCTCGTCGGAAGGGTCTGCAGAAGTGCATGATATGTAAGGTTGTTAATCATGTAAAAGGTATGTGCCACTCACATTCCGTCTCCTCATATTGATTCTTGCCAGTCGGGTTGGGCATGGTGACAAGAGTGGGTGTCCAGTGCAAGCCGTGGGGTGCATGCACCACATATATATATGATGCATTTCTACAACTGGCCTGAGAGTCGTGGTGATATGGGCACGGTGATGCTGATGTAGACGTTTCTGTGTCGGAGTGTAGTCGTGCCGCGATAACGGATGACATACGAGGTTATGACCGTTGATCCAACGTGCCAGCCCTGCTGCAATGAGGCAGCACCCTGAACGCCTCAAGCCCATGATCTGCTATGAAGAACTGGGAGGCAGAAGGAGGACGATAAAGAAGTGCTCGATTACACCCTTGAGTCGTGCCACTAGTTGAGATCGAGGTCGCGGGCGTAATACTCGAAAAGGAAATTCAAAAATTTGCAATTGAAGCTTGAACGATCCGCCTAACGTATAAGTTGTTCCACAGTCAAACAGCAGCGAATTTGTATAATGTATCCGACATCTATGCAGAACTTTGGGAATTTTCGCTACAGCGGTTTGCATATTTACGTGGAACGCCCGATTTTTTGACGTCCGTGTGGCGTGGAATCTGTGACCGGTGACACGCGCGCCAATCTACTAACACCGGCCCACCTTTTAACAGAAATTCTGTGTTCGACGAAATACTCTGCCCTCGTCTCGTCTTTTGCTCCCGGAGCTCTGTAGATAGAAGGGGAAACATTGAATGCATATGGTTATAATTTTTTTTGTATTTTATTCTTCCCGGTGTAAGTTTCCCGAGCCTACTGGACCACCTTTTAACAGCACGTGGCAGCACGCAAATCATCCTCCCGCATCCCTGCATCTGCTTTCTGCATATCACCAATCATCTCCGGCTTGGGTTATGTGGTTTTATATGTCCATGAGATCATGCCTGAATATTTATTTCATCAACGGCTTCAAATTGGTTGTTTCCGGAGGAGATTCATCCCAGGTTCACCTAAACCTCGACATTTGACAGCCAACCTACAGTCTATGTACCTCTAAGGTGTCTCTAAATTCGCAGAAAATTCATTTTCAGGCTCCTCACATACTCAGCTTTCCGTGAAAAAAAAATTGAGCTCATTAAGCATCAAGTTAAGCTCACAGGAGTGGATTGTTAAAAGGTGGTCTTTTGTTAAAAGGGGGGCCGGTGATAGTATGGCCAGCGCGATCCAGCGCGATCCGCCTCCTAATCCCCTCTCCTTTGACCACCCTCCACCTCCTTTATGTACTCAAGTACAATTGAAAGTGCTTGCAGGCAGACCTCGGACGCGTCAATTCGCTGCTTGCAGAGGGCATCATTGCCCTGCCAAGGTGAGTCCAGTCAATCTTGAGCTCTGCTGTGCCGATCTCTGATACAGAACGACACATTTTAGAGGGAGATAGTGATTAATAATAGCCTCTATTTCCCTCTATTTCCCTCGACCTCCCTCGCGTCGATTCTCACTGGGACGCTAGCCCGTTGTGCTGACGCGAAATTTAGGGTTGTTCTCGAGCCGCAGGGTAATGTAATTATCCCTATCCTGTCAGGGGCCTTGCTGGGCCAAACTATTATCCTCCTTGGCGCGAACTTGAAACGTCGACGTGCACATGCATCTGATAACAGGAACCAACAGAGCCAACTTGTCAACGTCGTGTTGAACTCTTCAACCAATCTTCAACCCTCCCACTGAAAGACTCTTTCTCTTAGTACTTGTCCATGGCCGCTTTGTAATTCTCTGGGCTATGACACACTCGGATGCACTATTTGAGGCGAACAAAGCGGTCTTGCGGTTGCAAGTTGTGGATTATGTCTTCGCAGCGAATTTTGCAGTGAGTGCAAGTCATGATTTTCGGGCCACAATTTTACCCACGCATCACCACTAGGCATATGTGTACGACTGGTTGCTGTCCTTTTCGGACGAGCTGGAGATTGTTTCGGGAAGTGGTCTGAGCCTGTCCATCGCGATATATTTCTTGTCGCGGTACGCTCCCATCCAGTCCCATGAGGTTATGAACTTGCGAGCTCATTGCAATATATAGCATCAGTCAAGTTAGCCAGATGTGTTTCCTTGTGGCCTTCCGGTGTAAGCGCTCCCCTCCTGTGTATGCGCAAACGGGGCATTAACTACTATACTTCCGCAGCGGTTCCAGCAACAGAGGAGACTCCGAACTGTACCTTTCTTGCCGCGATGATCGGAGTGTGTGCGGTTATGTCGCTAGCATCTACTTCTTTCTTGTTTTTCTTGCGCGTCCGAGCTGTTTATCTACGATCAAGATACGCGACCGCTCTATTCGGCGCGCTCTGGATTGTCACGGTATCTTCGACTATATGGGCAAGCACAACGCTCCGAGCAGGTCAGTATCAGTGTAACTTTGCTTTAGCTTTAGCTCTCTAGCTCAATTGTTCTGCATCCAGAACACAATTCGTCGCCTGCGGTCAATGGAGGATGCATTATGACGGGTCTTCAAGCTGTCCCATCACCTCTCACATCAACTTTCGTGAACGATACATTGATATTTCTAGCCATCTCATACCGGCTAACAACGAACGCCGTGACGGATGGTGGCAGGCGCTCTCGTCTTATGACAATAGTCAAGGGCAAAGGCCTTTACAGCCTTTCACAATTGATGTTACAGACCGGGCAGCTCTACTATTTGTGAGTTCGCCGAGAGAAATCTAAACTTTGAATCCTCTGATGTTGTATTTGGGATACAGCTCCACCTTCTTGTACTTCTTTGTTAACTTGGCGATAATTTGGATCCCGTTCGTTCCTCCTGGGGTCCAGCCCATACTCATCACGATACATAGCGGTTTTACCAACATCATGGCGTGTCACGTATTCCGCGGTGTTGCGCTTGGGATGATTCATATGGAACCTCATCCCATTGGCTTGACCAGTTCCGCAATCGTGAATGCGTTTCAGTTGGACACGATTACTTCGTAGTTTACACGACAACATGCACTGCACGCATATAGCAACACCGGTGTGATGAGCTCGGACAGAGGGTTAGGGGGCGCTGACATAGAACATTGTCTCGCGCCCGTGGGTGCTTCTCCTGCGCGCAAAGCACCAAGCGTGGGCTGGGGAGAGATCTACGGCGTGCTGGCAAGCGCAGACCGAGCGCGATGACGGTGACGGTGGTGACTTCGATGGGTGCGCAGTGATGCTGTGTAGGGGGGAACCGTCGGAGGAGCGTCGAGCCGGAATGCGTAGCACGAAGCAGGAAGGAAGGGATAGATTCGCCATGTGTCTACTGCCGCCTGTATGTACTGTCTAATGGTGCCAAATGACCCTGAACGCCCGTTCTCCTGCCCTCTTCCTGGATCCCGGGCCGATCCCGTCGCCGCAGGCGACGCGCGTGGGCAAAGCCCACTACTACAATGCGTACCCTCATGGGGGCGGGTACACGCTTGGCGAGTATGCGAGACACGAGGGCGCGGTGCCTGGTGGGATGTGGTGGGCCGGCCAGGTCGTGTTGCGTCGATTGCGTTGGAGGCGATGGTTTCCGTGATACCGACCACGGAATCTGGCTCTGTGGACGTGGAGCCAGCGATGGCAGCACGGGGCGTCGTGTTGAAATGTTGGCGCAGCGGGGGTGCGAGCGTGGGGACATGTTCGCACATCGGCGGGCTGGATCGTCCCGCTGGCTACTTTGATACGCACAGCGTCAACTGGGGCTGCTAGTGCAGCCCCGTGAGGGCGCGTGGGCGCGCCATGGGGGAGGTGGCTGGGTGTGCATACCTAGGTGCCTCAACCCTACGTCTCTCTCCTTCGCTATTCCCGCCCCCCTTCTTTCATTCATTCCTAACATTTGCGCGGTGGTGATGGGCATGGCGGGTGAGCGAGCGAGCAGCGAGGCTCGAGCCCGATCAAGTGCACGCGCGAGCTCGAAAGTGGGATGTCAGTGTGCGGGACGGCAGAAGTAATGGGACGCGTGACACCAGAGAGTGTGACAGTCCAAAAATGGACAGCTAACTGTCGGCTGACTGTCGAGTAAAATGGACATGACATGTCATGGCGCCAATGGACAGCTACATCTCCGCCGTGTGATGTGTCGACGGAGGCACCGTTTGATCAGTCTTATTACGTGGTGTCGTAACGCACCATATTTAGTAGCCTTCCCCGTGGGTGCCCTGCCCCGCCGAGCGTTAGCGAGGCTGTTAGAGGTTTGGGTTAGAAGTTTGGGTTAGAGATTTGGGTCAGAGGTTTGGGTTAGGGGTAGTAGTTATAATTAGAGGTTTACGAGGTACTGTATCATTACGAACCTAAGTTCGGCCTGATTCCTTGTGACCGAGGTCACTGACAGGTTCGGAGGTTCGGATGCCGATGTGACGTGGGACGAACTTGCCTCAAGTTCAAAATGAGGTCTAAAATGGCAATCCGCCTGACTTTTGGGTGGCTCGGGGCGAGGCTCGGGCGAAATTTTTGTCACAGAATATGTTCGAGGCCCAGATTTTCTCGTGACAGTCACGCAAAATAGGCTCAGTTCAGGGGGCCTTGGGACAAGTGACGAACTTAGGTTCGTAATGATACAGTGAGGCCGGGCAATTGCGCCCAATTTGGTGTGCATGTGGCGCTCCGCTAAACTCGCACCGCTGGTGGTCACGACAACTTTCGGTCCAGAAACGCTTCAACATCGACGCAAATCATCAATTTTCAAGGTCTTTATGATAGTATGTATCTACTGGAATGTATACATGAAATATTAAGGATTAAAACTGTGTGTATAATGTAAAATATGACCTTTATTAATCATTACCTGTTAATCCCCTCCCCCTCAGATATCTGAGTCGTATCCTCATCACATTTAACCCGCAGAGCACTATCAGCATTATGTGACGTCTCTGATATCTCTGGTGCGGTGTTATACCGCTTCACAGCCTGTTCCAAAACCTCGATTTTCTGGATCTTCCGGGTGAGATCCATCTTCTTAGGGACCGCCGGGTCGTGTCGCTGATGCCGCTCTAACCGCAAATCGAGTTCTTCGATTGTACCAGGAACTTCGACCCGTGGCATGGAAGTACGCACCCGTATGCGACGCGACGAGACGCAAACGAGACGTGCTCAATCGCAAATTTGCGACGCGACACGGCACCAATAGCCTTTCGTAGACGAAGCCCCTGCAAATAATGGATGGTTAATGCAACTTCGCACATCGCATATTTGATTCTTTTTACATTCGGGATGTTACACTAGATGATAAAACATGATTTTGTTGGGGACAGAAATTTGTTAAAGTCCCCCAATCTTGCACAGTCGTCCCCGAGCCAGCATGATTGTGAGCATGAGGACACAGAGAGAAAATCTGTCCCCAACGATTCTCTTAGATTGCAAATATATACACATTCTACATACAATGTTAAGGGTCAAATGTGCTGTGCGAAGCTGTATTAAAAGTGACCATGTCGAAGGGTTAGCGCCACTGCACCAAATTTGGCAGGCGTTGCGACGCCTCAGATACAGTACTGTATCATTACGATCTGAGGTTCGTCACATGTCCCAAGGACAGAAAAAAGTCCTCTGCACAAATCGCCTGAAATCAAAACAAAATTTCTGAGCAAAAAAATTCGAGAAATTTCGAAAATTGACGAACCTAAGATCATAATGCTACTGTATGGTTCGATCAGTTTTATGTAATCATTATCAACACACGCCACATTTTTTACGTGACTGCAGCACATTAATAGTGTATTAACTCGAGGGGTACTAACTTTTAGAGCACGTTCGGCTACTGTTCCTTGGCCATTTCTATAGAATTAAATGATGCATTTTCTTGTGTTTCCCATGGAATGACAGCTATTTGTCATCATCCAATTCATCAGCCAGTTTGCCACATTTCGATCGGAGTTTCAATTCTGTTACCTTTTCCAAGTACCACCAGGCTATATCTTTGCAATCAATGATTGATTACACGTCTTCTCGCAAACACTACGACTCCCTTCATCGGCGACGAGCCTGCCTCTACACAGCTTGTTATATCCACAGTCAGCTTTCCTCTCTGATAAATCACCAGATGGAAGCCCATGCTGCCAGCGAGAGTGGTCGGAGTCACGGTCGTTCTCGTGGGTCAAAGAACAAGAGCAAACAGATTGGGACCGGGAGGATAGATGCAACACTTGAACAGAGCAATGAAGCAGGCGATAGCACCTCCCAGCCGGCAGCCGAGGAGAAGGAGAAGGCAGCAGTTTGGACAGCAGAGGAGGTAGCCACACTGGTCACCTTTCTGCACGTGAATAGGGCTGCCAGTGGAGACAGCAGCTTCAGGTCTACCATGTGGAACGCTGCCGCTGCCCTCCTCAACGAATCCTATCCAAAGGCACCTGCCAAGAAGGCGCTTCAGGTCCAGCGCAAGTACAACGGCGGCGGCGATGCAGCTGTAAGTCAACCCCCAAATGCTGAACACACCTCACTCATAACTCAACAGCTCAAAACTATCATGGGTGCAATCAATAACTACAAGAACACATCTGGCTTCCACTGGGACAACAATCAGGGTGCCAACATTGTGAGAGACGCTGTGAAGGTCGTCTGGGATGCATATTTCGAGAAGAAACCTGCTGTGAGTATGCTTGCTTGCCTATCTTGTCAGCACCTAATGTGGCACCCAACAGATGCAGAATTTCTGTAATGCTGGTTGGGTCTATTACGAGAAAATGCTCGAGATAAACTCTTCATCGGTGGCCAAGGCCGCCCTGGTATACTCACCCATCAATACTACTTTGACACTCACCCACCCTGACATCACTAGCACTTCCGACTCTGGCGATGTCGTGAGCACCTCCAACCCTGGCGACTTCAGCACGCTGGTGGGGCACAATTGTGAAAGCAGTGGTGTGACCATGATTAACCCTGTTGCCGGGAGCTCGACAGCATTCACCATGAATGCTTCAAAGAGGAAGAAGGGCTCCGATAAGGAGGACATCCAATCAATATCCTATGACGCCTCAGGCCCTCCCACATCATCCGCTGCATCTCAGGCCTCTGCGTCCAAGAAGAGGAAAGGTGCCGCTGTGCCTGCCATGACGCCTTCCCAGAGGGTGGATCAGATCCGCTGGCAGCAGGTTATGAATAACCAGACCCACATGATGACATCCTTTGAGACCGCCTCGCGCAATGTAAATGCAGACCCCATCTACGAAGCTCAGACTCAGGCCTGTGCTGTCATCACCAGCCCGGACAGTGGGCTGACTCTCAGCCTTGAGCAGAAGACCGGCCTTCTTGAAGGCTTTGCGGCCAACCCGCGATGGGTTACTTCCTTCCTCGGGGCTGGCAGCGACAAGGAGCTGCAGCAGATGTTTGCCGAGAGGATCCTCGAGGATATACAGAAGCAGAAGCAGATGGGAGTCTAGTCTGGCTGGCTGGGGAGTGTCAACATCTATGCATGTTTTTTTTTTTTTTTCGCAGATTACTGTCTCCTTAACACTTATGTACAATACCGTCTTCTTGTTATCTTCACGACTACCTTGTATGCAATACATTTACAAATACACATTGTCTTCACAAGAACAATCTGCATAATTGTACTTGAAATCTATCTATCCGTCCACAACTGGCTCCAAAGCTTCAACATCATCATCACCATCAACTGGTTCACCTCTTTGCCTTCAAAGTAACACATAATCCTCCCACATAGCCGTCGCAATCTGCTCTTGCCTCGCATCACCAATCACATCATCTAGTGTCCGGGCTTGTCGCTCAATTCCCTCAGCCTGCTCAGATGATGCACAATGATCGGGATCAAGGGGGTCTCCGTGGCGCTCTCCCATGGCAACATCTACAAAGGCGGCTTCGGGCTCGTCAAGCGGCTCATGGAAGAGGATAAAGTTGTGGAGGGCGGCCATGGTGACTGGAATGCGGGCTTGGATTTGGAGGTTGTGTTCAGGGGCTAGAAGCAATATTCTGAATCAATGTTTGAGCACGCCAAACAGCCGCTCGATCTCATTTCTCAACTGAGTGTGGCGCAAGTTGAATAGTTCCTCTTTATTTATGGGACTACAAAGTTGTAATATTAGTTAGTATGGATTATGATATGCAGTGGAAAGAACATACCTCACTGCTGCGCGACCCCATTCAGCCAAATGATAGCAGATTTCACGATATGGGATTAAAATCCAGGAACAGCTGGGATATCTGCCGTCGCCTAGGAAGTACTGACCCTCTGGGCAAGAGAAACCTCCTGGTAACCCGTTTGGCAATGTCCCACTTGCCAACTCCCAAACTCTCGTATCAGTCGCACTGCCCTCAACCCCGGTCAAAGTATACACAAATTCGAACAGAAAATTGCATGCAAAAAGGCAATTTTGAGATAAAAAGCCTTTGTGATTGCGGTAGATCGGGCGAACATCTGCTGGAGGGGAGCAGGTGATGTGGCTGCCGTCAAGAGCCCCAACAGCACCCTGAAAGTGCTTGAACTTTGGGTTGCGAAGTATCTTCCTCCGGATCGGAGCATCTTCGGCGGGCAATACAATGTATTTGTTGTAGAATGGGCCTTCGGAAAAAAAATTCAATGTGGTCTTGAAGTAGCTGTAGGTTAGATCAGCCATCAATGATCAGCTGCTGCGTGACGATGGTCTCACTTTGCAATTGTCTCATTTGAGTGTTGAAAACGCTCCCCTGTATGCCATATGGTGTTTCCTGTCACAGCCATGTAGAGAAATATCGCCAATTGTTCTTGAAGTGTGACGTGCCTCGATGCACCGCAACCCATAGCGGTCATTTCTTCCAGAAGGACCGCAAAAACGAGGTGGGTCACCCCGAGCTCCATCCTAATGCATCTCAGATGGCCTGTCATGAGCTCCATGACCCAATCCGCGCCAGTGAGTGCAGATGTATGATATGGTTGCCGGGTCGGATGAGGGGGGATTTGCTCCAAAAGCTGTAACATGAGAATCATGTAGATATGCATTATCATAGTGACTAGAGCAGAAATCCGTCTGAAGCCAGTAATCTGTCTCTGTCGAACTTGTTCATAGTAGGCAGCCCAGTCATTCAGATCCATGGTGGATTGTGATTGAAGTTGAACGGCACAACTGCTGATCATGTGCAGTCAGATTCAAACTCCGATCGAAATGTAGCAAACTGGCTGATGAATTGGATGATGACAAATAGCTGTCATTCCATGGGAAACACAAGAAAATGCATCATTTAATTCTATAGAAATGGCCAAGGAACAGTAGCCAAACGAGCTCTAAGTAATACATAAGTATGTACAGTTAAGGACAGGTCACTGAAACAGGATCGGTCACTGAACTTTCAGTGACACATTCATAACTGTACAAAAAACGAAACGAAACGGCTCACAGTGTGGGAAATGCTTGGTGTGGTCCATGGCTTAATGGTTTTCAGCCCTGCACGAAAAACGAAAGAAAGCAAATGTAGCAAGATCATATTAAACAGGGGGGTGGCTATTGGAGGATGCAGCAGAGCAGACAATGCTGACAATGAGGAGGGATTGGGAACAAGAAAGCTCGGACAGGCGCGATGAGGCACAATCATTGTGGGGCCCGTTGATCCGAGCATCCATTTTGACCGCCTTCCTTTACTAGCATGGTACCACTTTCTGGCGGCTGACTACTTTTTGGTGGTTTTGTTGTGTGAGCTCAGTTCTGCCCTCAATCACTTCAAGTTTTTTTTGGAATTTTCTTTGAGTATATACAGAACTTTCTATCTATTTAGATTTATGGTTGAGATTCTGTGAGGGCAGCACGGTGCAATTTTACGGTGAATTTAGCGATCTAGCCATTAGTGTAGCCACATAGGGCCCCAATACATGCCAAAAGGCCTGCTAGACATATACTATACATAAAAAAGAGTGTTTGGTTTCTGTGTGTGTGTGTGTGTGTGTGTGTGTGTGTGTGTGTGTGTGTGTAGCATATTTTGTGCTGCGACAGAGGGAAGTGCTTGAGGCGTTACTTTGCGTGACTTTGCCACTTGGGAATTCAATCCCCGCCATGACACACACACACACATTGTAGATCCAGACATTTATGTGTTAAGTAAATGAATCGAAATTACCAATAATATTGTCTCCTTATCTCCTCACTTGGTGTCGCTTGGTGGGCCTCTGCATGCCCAAACAAGCTAAAGTCTACCGAAGAATCTGGTCTGAAAAAGACCTGTAAGATGCTATTGATTACATACAACAAGGCCACACGAACAAATATTCCGTGGCTGCTCTCAAATTCAAAGTTCCTGCTAATACTCTCCGCAATCACTATCTGCACCTTAATGATGCTGCTCGGAGGGCCCAGGAGCGACAACAACACTTGTGACATGTTGAGGAACTGGTTCTTCTTGATTGGGTGGAACATTGAAGTGACACCTGTTGGCCCCTCAACAAGCGCACACTTTTACGGAAGGTCGAACACATCATTGGGAAGAAGCCATCTTCAAGATGGTGCAACAGATTCCTCCGAAGGCACCCAAAGATTTACTTTGGCAAAGGCTCGGGGATTGACCCCAAAAGAGCCCAATGCTTCAATCAGACAGCAATTGATAACCACTTTAGGGAACTGGGAACCGTGCTTCGGGGATGGAATATTCCCTGGCGAAATGTTTACAATATGGATGAGAAAGGATGTCAGCAAGGTGGTGGAAGAAGGATGCAAGCACTTAAGCACTTCATACCACGGAAACAAAGGCCACACTATAGGCTTCGGAGTGTAAATCTCGAGCTGGTCACCATCATTGAGTGTGTTTCCGCAGACGGGGAATTCATCAAGCCCGGGTTCATTTTCTCTGGCAAAGAACATCATCCAGAGTGGTTTGATGTGGACCCAGAGATCAGGTATGTTCTCAACCTTCGTATCAATATGTCACAGGGCTAATGGGTATTCTAGTATTGGGATGTCTCAAAATGGATGGATAGACGACTTTCTATGCACTCAATGGCTTAGAGATTCTTTCATTCCCCAGGCGAAGGCACGGAATGAGTCTGGCCAGCCAATCTTGCTCATCTACGATGGTCACGGCTCTCACACAACAGATGAGATGCGGAAATTGGCAGTTGAACACAGAATTGAGCTGTTCCTCTTGCCTGCGCACACAACCCATCGCACTCAGCCACTTGATGTCGGAGTTTTCAGTCCCCTGCAGCAGCGATGGCAGGAGAGATGTGATGAGGTGCTGGATGAGACTGGCAAGGAGATACCAAAGGTGGATTTTGTCAAGGAGTACATGGTGGCTCGGGAAAAAGCCTTTCTACCTGAAACCATCCGGAAAGTGTGGCAAAAGAGTGGCATTTGCCCACTTAACCCTGGAATATTTGCAGATGTCAATTTTTCCCCCAGTGCGAGTACCTCGAGGCATGCTCAGTTGCCAGGTAACTATCCAGCTGGTCATGACAGTGATGATCCCAATTTTGAGACAGGACCAGAGGACTGGGGGCCAGATGGAAACAATGAGGATGGTGACACAGATAGCAATCAAGAGGAAGACAAGGACAATTCGGGCTCAATTGATCATGCTATTGCACCTTTTTCAAGCACACACTCATCCTATGTGCTTCGTTCATCCCTCCCTGTCTCCAACAATCTTGCGTCAATATCCCGTTCTGGTCAGCATGGGTACAATCAACCCCCCACACTCACTACCCTACTCCCTCGAGAACATTTCATCCACACAACCCGGCCATTCCTTGTTGCTCCCTTATCCCACTCTCGCACCACCAGCCTACCATCCATACCCATCTCGCAGAGCTGCGATAAACTTAATGCTGAGGTTACGCGGCTTCAAGCAGAGAATCAAGCTTTGCAGAATAAGCTGGATGAGGCTGCTATGCACGCGAACATGGCACGGCTTGAGAACGAGGAGCTGCACAGACTCAACTATAGCAAGACATCCAGGGCGCCAGCCATTTCAACTGTCACCTCAAGCACTGGTTGGCTCACCTCGCAGCAAGGGAAGGAGCTGCACCAGCAGCAGCAGGTCATTTGGGGGCAGAAAAGACAGAAGAAGGACGAGAAGACGGCTAGAAAGGCACAGGAGGAGCTGCCCATGCAGCAGAGCAGGCGGAATCTCGACATTGGAGACGCAGCAGGGTTTTCTGGCTTGATCGCTTCGAAACGTGTTGCTGAATTACGCAACATCGTGTATGCACTGGGAATGGCCGACAAGGGAACCAAGATCAACTCATCACCCTCATTAAGTCCCAGTTTGAGGTCGGATAAGTCTCAGTTTGCTGGACTTTTCTCTCACAGTCAGAAACACTGCACGGAAGACCATACCGGCGACTCAGAGAATCACCCTCCACCCACTAACCGACCTCGTTTGGATAATGCCGGTGCTGTACACCTGCTCACACCTGCACCCTCTCATCCATCTCCCCCTCATATGCCCACCCACACTTCTGTAGCAGGTCCTTCACATTCAGCATACCCTGTTGCAGCGCCAACATCACCCGGCCCTGGCCTGTATCCCCGCCCTCTGAACTCTCAGCTTGGAGCTGAACTGTACCAGTTCAACTCTTCTCACCCCACATACTATCAGTTTCCACTTTGATTCCGCTTCCTGCTGCTACCCAAGGCCAATCAATGTACATCTGAATCCCTATCGCTTTTTGCTTGCTTTTATCATTCTTATTCCCTTCATATTACTCATGCATGGTGTATATTATTGTCATATTATTGCATCATAATCATAACTAGCTACTTGTGTATCATACATACTGTAATCTGAATGTGACTTGTATGCACACCTGGCTTTCCCTGTCTTTGGTGCTGTGGCGGACTTTGAACTCGGCATTGTGACATTGCTGTGACATCTGCCACATTTCTGCCAAAAAATGGTCAAGCTACTCAGCACTACGTCCAGGGGGCCAACTGCCTTGAATAAAAAATATGAACATATGTAATCAGTGAAACAATTGAGATTCCGTGAAAGACCGACACAATAGGATGCCGCACTGAGCAATGTAATATCAACGATGTGAAAACCGCCAAAAATTGGTACCATGCTAGTAGTTGGGCAACGTGTATACATAGTCGTTCCCAGATGGGCCTTAAAGTGGTGTTGATAGACTAATGGTGTAGTGAAGTGTCGATCCTTGTGATTGAGAGCGAATATAAGTCACTTGAGACAAAGGTTAGATAATATTGAGAGATATGTAAGCGAGACTGTACCTTGAGACAAAGAGGATAAACTAAGGTCTCAAGGTCCAAGTCACTGTCTACTTATACTACTGTATCAGTAATCATGCTGATGATGCGGGGCCCTAAAGGTAAGCATATATGATGCTAAGGGGCCCGGAGAGTCATAGATGTGTATGTAACAATCCGCTGATAGTGGATGTCATGTGGATAGATGTGCGGTGCGTGAAGGTCGTGTTGATGAGCATGGAGTAATGTTAGTCATGTGTGGTGGGTGAAGTAAACCCGTGATGGAATAGAATACGATGGAATAGCATGGAAGGATGTGGAACGATATGGAATCGGATGGAATGTGTTGGCCATGTGACAGGTAGATAGGGGCAACTCGTGACAGAACTGGTTTGTACATCAGGAAAACATGAGCCCGGTGTTTTGACTTAATATATATGATCACCCCTTAAAATACCGCCAGTCAGCGGTATAAAAAGGAGTAGAAACAGTATACTTTCAGCAAATATAATTATGATACAAGCCTTTCCAGTGCCTGGTGTGCACCAAAAGTATTATGGGGCTTTATAAGAGCATACAATCATTCCAACATAGTTATAGTTTACTTGTCACACCTTATAAGGAAGACATCAGGCTTCTAATCATTGCCATGTCACCGGAAGTGTGCCTAGACTTGATAATGGCTTACAACTATTCTGCCATAATTATAGCTGACCTGTCACACTTTACAATGGGATAACGGGCTTCTAATCATGGCCATTTCACCAGAAGTGTGCCTAGACTCGATAATAGCTTACAATTATTCCGTGAAATCCAACGAGGATCTGCCCAATTTTCTCCTAAGGGGATTAGAGCGTATCTGTTATGCTATTTATGAGTTTTTGCCAATATATCTAAGACCCCACTTGATGCAAAATGGCAAGCTACAGGGTCATTTTTTGAATGATCTTGCAGCACATGTTGCATCATCGTGCTTTCCATAAATTCATGCCACTTTGCAAAACTCCATACATATGCAGTGTCTGAGTGGGGTTTGAGCTAATCCAATCCTACTGCCCCCCCTCACCATGGTTAACTTGAAGCCCCAACTGCTTGTGCTACTACCAGTGGTTACAACGCCGCCAATGGCCTTGGAGAAACCTGCCAGTATATGCAGCCACTTGGATTACATAAGGTTATTTTGGATTGTCGCTATATTCATTTTGCATTACCACCACAGTCAAAATTCTACAAGCACTGGCACCACCAATTGTGTATAGCACAAATCAGGAGGAGCTGTGATACAGAAAAATGGCAATTTTGCACATAACAGATACACTCTATTGGGATGTCAATTTTTTGCTAATAGGCCTTTCCCCTTGCCGCCAAAGTTTTAAGTTGTGATGTATGTATCACCTTTTGGAATGCCACGACGTGCCACCGGCACAGGAAACATATGTTCTTCAAAAAGAAATCTAGGATGTTTATGTTTTTGCACACATTACGAAGACACCCATGATCTCTAATGAGTTGAGGAGTTGATAGGAAGGCAGCCATAGTGCCCATCTGCCAAGGGATTAAAAAGTGTTGAGTGTTGCCACCACACAGCCACATCATGTAGGGACTTGCTCAGTCTTGCTCCTCTGCCCTCAACGGCCCTGCATCTGCATGCCCGCAAGCATAATCACTGGACATATTCAGCCCCTGTAACCGCCCATCAACCATATCTGCATCCTTGCCCTCGCTCCCGTCTGCGACGGGGTGCATCCCTTGATGCCCGTGCCCGCGCCGGGTGCGGTTGTGGCCCAGCCGCCACTGCTCATGTTGCTGTCCGCCTCGACCTCTGTCTCCGCGCCGCGGTCTCGCGACGGGTCGCGGATACACAGCATGCTCATCAGGTTCTGCCCGGGGATGACGATGTGTGTCGCCCTGCCCAACTCTCTGAGGTCCCCTTCGCCCATCTCCTCCGAGTCTGCCTCGCCGGCGCGATCAATGTCAATATAGGGGATGTCGTGCATGTGGGTCGGGGCTTGGTCCTCTTCGGATTCGATCTTGGGCTCAATCTCGACGTCCTCCTCAAGGTCAGCGAATGTGTGGCAGAGCGGGCACGAGAATGCGGATGTGTGCGGACGATGATGTGGGACGTGAAGATGGGGGGCACAAGCTCGAACTACATATTATATAGCCATTGTGCTCCCCGAGAGTTGTGAAGCGGTGATCCTTGGAGAAACAGCATCATGGATACTGGGTACACAGGTAAAATGTAGCAACAGAGGCGAAAAAAATAGACCATGGTGATAAATGGGCCTTTGCTATGATCGGTGGTCTTGTCGCCGCCAATATTAATCCGATCAAGAGGTAGCAACAGAGCTGAGACATGAGACTGGCTGTGAGTGCCGCTCTGACCAGGACTCATATACCCAAAAAGGTGGTAACAGGGCTGAAAAGGCAGATACCGCGATATATGTGGCTTACTAGGGATAGTGTTCTGGCCGTGGCCAATCTCGTTAAGTTAGAGCGATCAAGTGGGGTGAAATTAAAGTGCAAGTGAATTTAACATGAGGCCAGACCGCTGTAGAGCATGGGCATGCTCTGGGTATCACAGGACACATTCCTACGTATTACAGGCTCGATCCGACTCCCCAACTTGCTACCACGTTCATATCATATTCCCTTTCCTTCCGCAACACATCCGAGGCGCATCTGTACGTTCCGCACGTTCCGAGGCTATCCGTACTCAACCGGGACCCGTACCGCACATCCGAGACGCGGAACACGTACCAGAGACACCTCCGAGTCCGCCGCTTCGCCGCCAACACGTCCGGTTCCATACCGATGCTTTCTAGACATGTACAATGTTCCGGGATATTACAGACTTACCGGTGTTTTCGCATGCGGAACGCCTAGCCGGACCGCAGCGCCTCGCGGATCAGGTAGTATGATTACTTATTGTTCAGGGATCGATCCGCATGCGCTTGCAACGTGCTGCTTACCGCTTATTTCGGACATTTCTTTGTTTACTTACTTATCCTGTCGTATATCGCTTCGCCAGCTTCCGGACCGGTTCATACACGTGTAGAACTCATGTCAGACACGTTCCGGACCTCTCCCATTCATTCCCTTACACTTAAGCGACCTTATGTCGCATCACAATAACAACTTACCTTCCCCCCTTCGTGTGTGTGCTCGCTTTCGAGTTTACGAGCTTATCGTCTGTGTCTCGTCGTTTCCTGTGTTGTTGTCCGCTTCGTATCCATCACATCCGTCGCATCCGCCGCCTCTCCGCACCTACCTATCCGCTTGTGAGACCCGCTTCCGCTCCGCCAGCCTGCGGATCGCCTCGGATCGCTACGCTTCATTTCGTTTCACATCGTTTCGCTTCGTACTCCCTCGGACCCCCTTACATTCGTTTATATCACATTCCTTTCGTCTCCTATACCTACTACATACTCTCCCTTCCGCCTCCAACTCCCCACACCCCAGGTCTCAAGTACAACTTCTCGGATCGAACACAATCGCAACAGCGAGAGGTATAGCCAGTCCCCATCATTGGACATCTGCTGCCCCTTACTAGCACTTACACCGCGCAGATAAGATCGGTGCATATGCTCTTATTGTGGCCTTTACAGGGAGCTCTCCATGCAACGGGACCTAGGAGCAGTAGGAATGAAGCACTAGCTGGTATTGGAGCGGAAAGAGGCCAGGACAAATCTGAGCATGCATTGGCAGCACGTTGGGTAAATAGTTTTATCTGCTTAAATTTACCGTAGCCGAGGTAAATTTCGGTAAATTTCGGGGTTCTCTGTTTGTGGGAACCTGTCAAAAGGTCGTTCAAATGGCCACATCCCCATCGTTTGCTGCACAGTGTCACATGTGGAATGTTTAGAGCTCCTAGCTTTGGTAGATATGATCTATTAGTTACAAAGTAAGTGTCTAGGTAATTCTTGTAGCAGTAGGGATGCTCTGAATAGGCCCACGGATGGAAATGTGCAGAATTTAGCCCCAAATGAGCTCCTGGGCTAAGTTTTGGTTCAATAAAGCTCATTGATCACAATAAAAGGCAATATCAGATGATATGAACCTGTAATTGACATAATGGATGTGGTTGAAGTTGGGTTGAAGTGTTTGGAGCTGCCTCGAGCCGCTCAAATCTGTAGATAACGGGGAAACTGATCGCAAAGTGGTGCACGCAGGTTGGGAAGGCCACTGGCACTAGTGCATATAAACGTAAGGCCACAACATTACATACCATCGGTGCACGTGCCCCGCCCGCGCCGGTAAATTTGACTCAACTCTCACTTAACTCACTTAATTGCACTTATTTGCCATCGGGACAGCACTTCAAAGGTTCTGGGGACCTTGGGCTTTGGGTATGACATAGATATATGTGCTATCAGTAGCTCAGGAATGCTTCAGAGGATGTGATGACGATAGGAGTCATGCAGGAGCTGAACACTGCAATAAATGTGTGTTTTGGGTGGCGCGAGAGCTTTCCAAAGCCGCCGGAGGCCCCGGGAGCCAAATTTCAGGGCCAAAATATATTTAAAAGCCATTTTACACCCTATTTAACAGCCACCATTATTGAATACGGGGGAGGGACGCGAGATGGCAGCAGGTACGAGGAGGAGGGGAGGCGGGAGATTCACTCGGCATGCTCAGCATCAATACAGACGCTGGATTACGTGAATCTCGGTAAATTTGTCGACATAAGTATAAGGGTAGTTCTATTTGGTACCCCGGGGTGCAACCCCAGAATCGCAGCACCCCCAGGGTGCACACTAAGAAATGGCACCCCCTCAGCAAACCGTTAAATTTGCATAAGTTGCCTGCGGCCGAGGGCTGTGCTGTTGCCGGCTGACAGACTTCAGCCACAAGTGCGACTATCTACAGCCAGATTTGCGCTCGTAATGTTCACGTGCTCTCAATTGCTCTGTTGATCACCCTCATTATCAACTACCGACACTAACCCCCATCGACCATGCTTACTGAGGGAACACACCATTGCTGCGACTCTGACCTTGCCAGGACCCTGTGCATGCACATCTGATTCACCTCGCTGTCTTTCATTGTCCTCGTCCATCTGCAGCCCACCATGATTGCCCGACACAATCAGCCAAGGCCAACACCACCATACCCTCAACACCTTCCACTCCATCTCTTGAACCCACACCTAGAATTCTTTGCGCACAATCTGTGTATGTGTCGTTATCTCCCACACCTCTTGTTGGTGGCTGGTCCTGCAAACCTGACACCCTGCAGCGATGATCTTACCGCAGTCCTTCATAGTGCATTGGCGCACAGCACCGACAAACACCACCTTACCCTCGGGACTCATCTCAGCTAGCTTTATATGTGGGTCGCCTTTCGCGGAAGCGGGCATGAGGAGGATGGGGCAGAGGCCGCCGCGGCACGGCAGAGCCTTGGGCGGAAGTTGGAATCGCGCGGAGGGAGCTGAGGAGATTCGATGAAGAACTGCGCAATGTCCTACCAGGTGCTGCTCAACAACTACATCACCACTTCACCTGATCAGTAATCCCCTCTCTGCTTGCCTCCATCAATATTTTTATTCTCAGTACTCCATGCACTGCCATTATCACCACTATTCCATACCACTTTCCTTTGAGTATCTTCATCTACCCCCACCCCTGTATTTCTCGTTTTAAATCTCATTTCTTGTGTCCGCTCTCGTTGCCGCCACCTTCTCACAATATTCTGACATATCCCATCAATACCAGGCTCCTATCCATCCCCACGGAACACAATAATGCACAGGTCACAGCCAGCCGACAATCTTCAAGCTTGTTGCCACTTTTCGGCAGGACGGGAGCTTCTTCCGTACTACTAGTCTTACAATGAAACAGCAGTGAGTTATCTTTGCTTCACATAATGAATTTCCCAACACTTCATCGCTCAACCTCTCCATGTCGGCTCGCGGGTACTTGAGTATCAGGATCCGGTGGGATCCGGTGCACTAATATTGAATGGTGAGTGTACTCCCACATTGTGTGTGCCTTGAGATGGTCTAAAATGTGTTACACCCAAGGCAATAAGAAATCTGCTTGTACCCACGACAGCTGGCACAATCGTGAGGGCATATCTTGAGACGGCATCTTGGCAGGCTCTGTGCTGCACGATAAAAGGCCTCATCTCCGCCATTCATTTCCCCCAGTTTCCCCCTTTCTATAACCTACCTTGCAACTCAACCTAGCTATGTCTCTAATCACTGTCTCCGGATACTCGGCCTACGAGGCCGGTAATGCTCTTACACCTTACTCGCTACGGCACACGGCTTCGCTTTCTATATACGAGGCTCTTACTATGCCCATTCCATCTATGCTTCCCGCTGGAGCGCTATCCTTTGTAAAATAGAGTACCAACATCCCACGGGGAGATCCTCCACAGGCCTTAGATCCAACAGTCTATATTCCACATTACGAGGATGTGCGACGGTTTTTTGCCGAGCAGCCCAGGCAGTACTTCACAGGCTCACGCTCAGTGGTTGTTATTGTTCATGGTAAGCTCACTATTGATTACTGGTCGGGTATTTGAAGCCTTACATGCATAAACAGGTCATACACATACAATTCATTTTAGAGACACTCGCCGCTGGGCCAACACCTTCATCGTGTCTGAATGTATTGGCCAAGTTAGATGTGTGGTTGACGAGATCACACATTCTAATCTTCTATCTGCAGAAGAGGTAGAGATTCTGATGGATTTCCCCCTTGATGGCCCACTTCGTGGTTTCCCATCAGATGCACCATCTCTGTCATCCATCTTCAAGCTGCTTGGTGAAAACTGGCTTGGCAAGCACATCATTGATGCCTATATTCATCTGGTTGGCCAACGACTCAACCAGCTCTACCCCCACCTCATTCTTTTCCTCAACTGTTATTTTCATCTCGAGCTTGCCAATGCTTTTGAACGCAAGCAGATGTCTCCAATGCTCAAGAAGATGTGTAATGACATCCTCACCAATCCACCTCTCATTGTCGCATTTGTATTCAACAAGGAAGAAGTGCACTGGGCCGCCACTTCCACCGTGTTGGATGACCACATCGTATTGCAGGGTGACTCAGCGGGTTTCAGCTGTCATCCAAGGCTTCGTGATATGATGCAGTGGCTTCTTGCTGATGTGGCCCCAGAGGATGGTCCTTGGTTGGAGGCCACACTCCCTATTGAACAGCAAGGGCCAGGCAGTGGAAGCTGTGGCATCGCTTCAACTAGCAGCATTATCAAGCATGCTGTGGAATTTGCAACCTGCCATGGGTTGATTCAGCCATCTGACGCTCCGGCCATACCTGTCTGGACGGACGGCAACTCACAGCTTGTCCGTTCACACTGGATTCAGTCTATACTTTGTGCCTCCGTTCAGGCATTCAAAGCAGTCTCGGCAGTCATTCCCACCGTGAGTTATCAACATTTACATGGTGGACTCGTTTAACAAAGCTTTTGCAGGAAACAGATATTGACAGTGATCTCGAAACGGAATATCTTGTCCAAAATCCTTAGCTAGTCATTGACGGATCAGATATTCCACGGGTACCCTCCCCAGCCAGCTCTGTCTCATCCATTTTGTCTGTCTCTACAATGGATTTCCCAACTATCGGTCAGCTTATCGAGGAGCGTTGCAATCCTCCGCCTATCTCCACCTTCCATCCAACTGCACCATTGGCCGAGAGCGGGCCACCAAAGAAGAATAGACTTGCGCCGATTGATCCAAACCGACCCCAGATTGGCACAGTGTTTGATTCACTGGAAGCCGCTGTGCACTTTGTCAAAGCATATGAGAACAGGCGTGGATACCACTGGCGCAAAGGCGAAAGCCTCAAGAAAAATGGTAAGTCTCTAGCCAGACTCCTGCAAGGTGGTAACTAACCCAGGTCAATAATATCATCTGATGCATGTTCAACGGCTTCGACTACTCTGCACATCTGCACGGAAGCACAAAATCTTGCACAATGCATCTATAGACCCCTCAGACTGGCGAAATTCAACCACTAGGTGTTGTGACTGTAATGCACGATTCAACATTTGTCGCATCAGTGGGACAAGGGAATACCAGATCTCTTCAATCAACCTCACTCACAGCCATCCTGCATTCTTTGACGACGAGCTACCTCAATATTGTTCCCCTTCTGAGGAGCAGAAAGCGGTTATTCAAGAGCTTGCATCACTCTGATCTTTGAACCGTGGTGATATACACACACTGTTTAATGCTCGCTTCCCCACCCATCCTCTCAATCCGCGCCAGGTCTCCAACCTAATTGACAACTTCAAACATGATGATCACAACAATGTCATTGCAGCAGGCGGCAACATGGTGGCAACAGTCGAGCTGCTAGTCAAGTTGAAACAGGCTGATGATCACTGGGTAATTGCTGTTGAAGCAGATCCAGTCACTCGTCAATTTATGTGTCTATTCTGGATGTCGCCCCGACAGGTCGAGCTTGCCCAGCGCTTTAGTGATGTTGTTATCAACGACATCACCTACCAGTGTAATGTATATGGCCTTCCTCTCAATATCTGGCTGATCATCGACCATATGTTCAAGTCCTGCAACATCGCATATGCCCTGCATACATCGGAGACTATTCACGATCACAAATGGTGTCTAGATCAGTTGTTTGCAGTTCTTCCCCCAATGTTCCCTCCACTTCCAAAACGGGCATATTTCTCCGACTATGATCTGGCCCTCGATGTTGCAGTGTCAGATTATGAGGATGTTTGGCACGGACTTTGCATCCATCATATGGGCGGCAACCTTGCCAAGAATCTGGCTGCACCTCTTGGCCCGTTGTTTCAGCCCTTTCAAGATCAGTTCTATCAGGTTTACTACTCCATCTCCCCGGACGCCTTTGAGATCAGCTGGGAGAAGTTACTGGAGGACTACCCCTGCTCACGCGATTATCTTCAGAAGGTTTTCTGGCCAACGCGGGAGCGATGGGCCTGGGCCTGGGTCTCAGCAAGGTTCTCCTGTGGTGTTCGCACTTCAGGAAGGGTTGAGAGTGAAAACCGGGTCAATAAACTCTTTGGTAACTCTAAGACCACCCTTTTTGGTCTTGTGAAGGAGTTGATACACCACTCTGATGATCAGGACACAAACAAAAAGCTTTCTGCTCGCAAAGTACACAGTTCTTGCTGCTAGCTATGAAACTGCCATCACAAGACTGATTCACTTTTAGGCTTCCCGCATGCAGCACCCTTCAGACATAGAGTCGCTATTCCGAGACCCCCTGGATCAGATACAAGTTAACACAGTCTCATTTGCTCTCCAGCACAGCTATACACAGATGGAACACGCTGTATTTTACAGAGTTGCAGAATTACCTCGTGAGCTATCTGAATGGGTACGTCGTACCAATGATACACGTGTTCTGAAAACTCACGTACCAACGCCCCCCACAAACAGAGCACCCTGCTTAGAAAAATTCCTCAGCCTGCCACAGCACTGCGGGCAGACGAGGCTGAGACGCTTACCACAGAAGCAAGTGTATGTTCTCATTTCCTCATGACTGAAATGCTGATACTGATGATTGTTTGGCAGACTGGGTTAAATGACTTCTCAAACGACACCTTCAGCATCTCAGCACAATATCTTGTTTCACTCATTCAAGGCCGCGGCTTGCAAATCAAACAGTACTTCAAGGTTTCGCACTATGATAGCGGTGTAGTCCATTATGTGGTAGTACTGGCTGGCGGCCAGTATGTCTGTGACTGCATGATGGGGATTAACTTGGGTATCCCATGCCGTCATTTCTTTGCAGTTCTCTACATGGGTACCGGTATCTCTTTCCATATTGGCCTGTTCAATCCAAGGCAAGTGAAATCTGTGATACACTATGTCTCTTGTCACTTACCTATAGTTTACATCAGGTGGCTGATTAATCCGCAGCTTGATCTAACATCCATACCACCCATTGTGCTTGGACGCGGTGCTTCAAGTTCTCCACTACCTGCTACGGCTTTAGTCCCATTGACCTTCCTTCTCTTCCTGGACAATCCGTCAAGAACTCCGCCACCAGTTACTAGAACCCTTCCCCCACAAGTCATACATCATCAAGCTTTTGCTAAGCTCAAGATAGCCCTTTGCCATGTTCACCCAGAACAAGACCTGCTGGAGGTTGAATCCGGCATCCAAGAAATTATGTGAGTTTCTGCAGCTACAACTACCAGATCTATGAGCAGGGCTGACCACATAACCTAACTAGCAAATGGCAAGAAGATCAGCATTTACCTGATGTACTTCCTCCCAAGGAAGTGAAGACAAAGGGTAGACCTTTGAATAAGAGGTTGGCGGCAGCCACTGAGAAGGGCGGCAGAAGGAAGAGGGTCAAGCTGTCTCATACAGTCGAAATTCACGCATCTCAGGCTGTTGATGACGTCTTGGGAAATTACAGCCAATATCCAATGGATCCACCAGCGGTTCAATCACAAGGTGATGGTATTGGGAGGCGCCGCTGCGGGAGGTGCAAGGGCTATAGACATTATGCTACAACATGTGAAAGGTGTGCCATTGATTAGATTGTACGTGCCATAGGTATTGTAGCAAGATGGCAAAGGCCATAATATCAGTGCTGCTTGAACCAAATCGGTTTTCCAGATGCCATTGTGTACACTACTCCAGTGACGACGAGAACTCTCGCCATCACTGGCTGTCACGTAGACCAAGACATACAAAGAAGGGAGGAAACACAACCACTAGGTAGGTGCGTGTTTGGCGGGCGCCGGAAGTGTCGCAGTAGCCGCCTCGGCGGGAAGATGACTTGATGGCCCAAGCGCAAACAAACTTCACGCAATGCTCAGGTCCATGTTGGCGGAAGGGGCCGTTCTTTTATCCTCAGGGGCGCACCCATCGTGTTTGTGACCCAGACCCCATGGATCAAGCTCGTTGATGGGCTCGGATGTGAGTGGGCAGCAGGTTGAAGAGGGTGGGATAATGGTGTGTACTGCTGGGCGTGAGGAATCAGTGAGAAGCTGATATAACAGGAGGACATATGCTTGTGCTTGCGTTAACGGCCGCAGCGCGAGAGCAGGTGACACTTTTCGTCCGTGGGGAGGTTGATCCCGCAAGGTCGCTCCAGGGGATGGTGGGTGATGTGCTGTTGTGGGATGGGGTGTAGAGGAAGGGTGGTGTGTGCTCATCACATTCACACCCATCATGTTCGCGAACCAGGGCCTATGGTAAGGCCCACAGCTCAAACTAAGTGACGGGCTCAGGGGTGGGTGGAAAAGAGTGTTGAGCCGGGTTGGGAGCACGTCGAGGGTCATGCCGCCTATCACATTTGCACTGGAGGGCGGGATATGTAGGAGGGCGTCGGATGGCGTCGGGTAGGCTGAAGGTGATAACGGCCTAGGGCGGAGAGGCGTGGCTGTGTGTTGAAGATGTCGGCACGGTGTTTGGTGCTCAGCGCTGATCAGACCGCGCGCTGCGGGGAGCCTGTGGTAAAAAGTGCCTGTGGGGGAGCATTGCATTAGTGCTGGGTTGTCAAGGGTAGCAGCACACATGTTCACCCAGGGCAATGGTGTTCCCCGCAGTGTCTGTACACACCGAGAGATGAGGAACATACCACTTGAACATTGAAACATTGGATGAGTCGAGAACGAACGTGAGGAAAGAGCTGATCAACAGACTTGGAGAGCTCACGTGAAAATTATGACCGTGTTTCACTTCGAGTGAAACACACTTGTGGCGTGAACTATTGGCCTGGCCGGCGGTCGGTGGTGCCCCGGGCAAGGGGGGGGGGGGGGGGGGGGGGGGGGGGGGGGGGGCACCGGGCGAGTGTGCACCCCCTCCTGGAAAATAGTCGTAATCGTGGCCCTCAATTTACCTGGGGGGTGCGTGGGAGAGTTGGTGCACCCGGGATGCCAAATAGAACAATCCTAAGTATAATCAACTTACGTATGATGCAATTGCACCCGCTCGGCCGTGGCCAGGCACAGAGTCTTGGGTGTTGGAAACCTAAATTTTGAATATGAAATCAAAGCTGGTACTGCTCGGCAACCATACAGCCTCACGGATTAGCCCTTCTAAATCATTTACAGTGAGTCGCGTATCTTAGAGATGCATGGTTGCAACAGGAGTCACCTAAGCAACGCCGTCACTGGATGTGCCATCGAGCCCGCAGTCACCGAGAGCATCCGCCGCAAACCAGCACTGTAAGTTTTGCTTTCGAATTCCCCCCGCGGTTTATAACCAATTACTTATGATCGCCTGTTTGTAGTCGTGGCACAAGCATGAGTGTACAGAAGGTCGTGGGTATGTCAAGGGAGGCCAAGCAGCGAGCCCTGATGAATCTGGTGGGCCACGAGGTGGACACGGCTTCGGAGAGTGAAGGCGAACACGGTGCGCAGTCCGAGGAGATTTAATTGCAGGGTTGTATGTATATGCAATTATTATGTATTCTCAATTCAACATTTGCTCACAATTTTCCTATCGTGCAGTGATTCGTGTCATGGAATGGTTCCAATGGCGAACGAGGAGCACATGGTGCATCTATAAGACTCTATGGTACCACCGGCCTATCAGCGCTACCGGAACCTATCGCATGCTAGGTAGCATGATCGTATGCTTCCTGATGCAGGCTTGGAGCAAACTGTGATCGCCTACTCCATTTGGCGGCGCCACTTGTTTGTTCCGGCGAAGAACAAACACGGCAGCAATGCATCTCGATTTCAAAAGTGCACCTAACACAATGAAAACAGCTGTAACAGGACCCAACGGAGCCAACTTGTCAACGTCGTGTTGAACTCTTCAACCAATCTTCAACCCTCCCACTGAAAGACTCTTTCTCTTAGTACTTGTCCATGGCCGCTTTGTAATTCTCTGGGCTATGACACACTCGGATGCACTATTTGAGGCGAACAAAGCGGTCTTGCGGTTGCAAGTTGTGGATTATGTCTTCACAGCGAATTTTGCAGTGAGTGCAAGTCATGATTTTCGGGCCACAATTTTACCCACGCATCACCACTAGGCATATGTGTACGACTGGTTGCTGTCCTTTTCGGACGAGCTGGAGATTGTTTCGAGAAGTGGTCTGAGCCTGTCCATCGTGATATATTTTGTGTCGCGGTAAGCTACCCATCCTGTCCCATGAGGTTATGAACTTGCGAGCTCATTGCAATATACAGCATCAGTCAAGTTAGCCAGATGTGTTTCTTTGCGGTCTTCCGCTGTAAGCCCTCCCCTCCTGTGTATGGGCAAGCGGGGGATTAACTACTATACTTCCGCAGCGGCGCCAGCACCAGAGGAGACTCGGAACTGTACCTTTCTTGCCGCGATGATCGGAGTGTCCGCGGTTATATCGCTAGCATCTACTTCTTTCTTGTTTTTCTTGCGCGTCCGAGCTGTTTATCTACGATCAAGATACGCGACCGCTCTATTCGGCGCGCTCTGGATTGTCACGGTATCTTCGACTATATGGGCAAGCACAACGCTCCGAGCAGGTTAGTATCAAGGTAACTTTGATTTAGCTTTAGCTCTCTAGCTCAATTGTTCTGCATCCAGAACACGATTCGTCGCCTGCGGTCAATGGAGGATGCATTATGACGGGTCTTCAAGCTGTCCCATCACCTCTCATATCAACTTTCGTGAACGATACATTGATATTTCTAGCCATCTCATACCGGCTAACGACGAACGCCGTGGCGGATGGTGGCAGGCGCTCTCGTCTTATGACAATAGTCAATGGCAAAGGCCTTTACAGCCTTTCACAATTGATGTTACAGACCGGGCAGCTCTACTATTTGTGAGTTCGCCGAGAGAAATCTAAACTTTGAATCCTCTGATGTTGTATTTGGGATACAGCTCCACCTTCTTGTACTTCTTTGTTAACTTGGCGATAATTTGGATCCCGTTCGTTCCCCCTGGGGCCCAGCCCATACTCATCACGATACATAGCAGCTTTACCACCACCATGGCGTGTCGCGTATTCCGCGGTGTTGCGCTCGGGATGATTCATATGGAACCTCATCCCAATGGCTTGACCAGTTCCGCAATCGTGAATGCGTTTTCAGTTGGGCACGATTACTTCGTATCGGGCTCCCACATTAAATACGGCGTCAAGTTGAGTCGGTACACTATAGCTGTTCTGTACACTTATGGCTTGAAATGATATACATGTCTTTAGATGCAAAGGAAAAACTTTTAGAGAAGATGACTGGACGTGAAATGCCAATCACGAAAGAGACCCGAATGCCCTCGACACGTCGTCGACATCTGAGGCTGTTTCCGGTGGCTTCGTAGATGACCAGTTGGTGCTATCGACGGACGGCAGAGTGGATACACGTGGGCCGGTTGGTGCTATCGACGGGCGGCAGAGTGGATACATGATGACTAATCGTGTTGCGGCTTGCCAAGTCCTCCGCGGCCGTGCGCTGCAAGCCCCACATACCTCCGTGACGAGGAGTTCAGAGTGGCTTCATGCGCGCGTCTCGGCATGTCTTGTATGATATAACAATGGTAATCAATCAGGATTCGCTATAAAGCTGATCAGTCCGTCGCCTTTCAAATTGCAATTTACAAACAATTTATAAACCATGTCTGCAATCAAGTCAATGCCATACGGTGAGCGCCTTGTTTGACCCCATTTACGCATAGACTAAATACTACACAGTCCGCCTCGGAAAATCTGGTTTGAAAGTGTCAAAGATCATACTGGGTTGCATGAGCTACGGTCCGCCCCATATACCTCCTTTGTTTGCGATCCACATTAACAATAGCACGCGCAGGCTCGCCAGGGTGGCAGCCCTGGATCCTCGAAGAGGCGGAGAGCATCACGCATATCAAAGCCGCGTATGACCTAGGCATCAACACCTTCGACACCGCCAACGCTTATTCCAATGGCGCCTCGGAGGTCATTCTCGGCAAGGCGATCAAGCAGCACAACATCAACCGCGACGAGATTGTCGTTATGACAAAGGTGCCACATTTCATGTCACAGAAATGAGAAAGTACAGAGAAGCTAACTCGAACGAAAGGTGTGGGCAACGGTGGGGCGCGGCGATACATACCTCTCCCTCATGAAACCCGCCATGCTTGATTCTATGGGGTACGCCAATCAGCGCGGGCTTAGTCGCAAGGTGCGCGCTTGCGCTTGCGCTTACCCTCTACTTTCTTACCCCCCCTGTCCTACTTAGCACATCTTCGAATCGGTGAAGCATAGTCTCGCACGCCTGCAGCTCGACTACGTCGACGTCCTCCAATGTCAGTGTTTCCCCTCTCCCCCTCTCCTTTGCCATTCATCCATGTGCATGCAAAATACTGACGGAATACAGGCCACCGCTTTGACTCCGAAACCCCAATCGCTGAGACGGTGCGTTACCGTCACGTCCATTTGCGACTTCGATAGGATTTTGATCTGAGCTTGTACTGATGCAAAAATGGAATGTATACCAATAGATGCACGCGCTGCATGATGTGGTGCAAGCCGGCTACGCGCGCTACATCGGGATGTCGTCCTGTTGGGCGTGGCAATGTGCGTTTTTCATCTCCTTTCCCTTCCCTTAGCTCAATCGAATTCTAATCATGTGAACATCACGGTGGATCGCAGTCCAACTCATGCAAAGTATGTCCTCGCGCTCCCGCACACGTACCTACGGACATCCGATATTTACATCCGCCCCTTCCCTCCAGACTACGCCCTGACACACAACCTCACCCCCTTCATCTCGATGCAAAACCACCTCAACCTCTTGTACCGCGAGGAGGAGCGTGAGATGTTACCCATGCTGGAGGTGTGCCTCTGTCTCCTGATTCGAGTTATCCGCGCCTTTTCTCACAATGACATGGTGAACTAGCACTTTGGCGTAGGCTCCATCCCCTGGTCGCCCCTCGCCCGCGGAATGCTTGCGCGCCCCCTCGCCCCATCGAATGCGGCTTCAAATACGGGTGAGGTGAAGACAAAGACGACGCGTGAGGAAGTAGACACCATGCTTGGCGGATACTTGCGTTACCCGTCCGACTCGCAGCTCGTTGACCGGTGCGTTCCCTTCCCCTTTCCCCTTCCGCTCTCTTGTATTCTGCATTTGTGTGCCGTCGCTAACGTAGATGGGTTGGCTACTGTGACAGGCTGGAAGAGATTGCTGCTAAGAAAGGTGCAAGCATGGCGCAGGTGGCCCTTGCGTGGCTTATGCAGAAGGATGGTTAGTATTAACCATCTATTCATCGTCCGCCCAATTTAAGGATAGAGCCAACACTGACGGTCTATTCAGGTGTGACAGCACCTGTGGTGGGCTCGACAAGCCTCGATAACCTCCGGGATCTTGTCGGTGAGTGTCGTAATATCATCCTGCGCGCTGTCCGTGCGTAGAACTTACCGGATGTATCTCTTCGTTGCAGGGGCCATACATGTAGCTCTAACCGCGGAGGAGGCTCGTTATCTGGAGGAAAACTACCAGTCACGAAATGTGTTTGGGCACAGTTGAGTGCGGGACTAGCGCGATAGTGGCATGGTGGCATGGTGGCACCGAGTGAGTTTAGGTATGCGGCCCCCGAGAGTTGTTCTGCTTGCAGAATATATTTTATCGTCCAGCCCGTTCCAGCCCGATAAAACTGTGTGTTTCAAAGTAAGTTTGTTTATCTGCCCAGATGTATCAAGGTTCGTGCACACTGCACAACGCTCGCGGCATGAGTCGGCCCCCCGGACTTTTAGAAAGACCGGCTGTTTTTCGAATCTTGTGCACCTACAGTTGCCCTACAGGTTAGTGAAATACGTGCATAAGTCGTAGGGAAAAGCTGGAGCTTGCGATAATGATCGTGGCGCTCGGCACTCGCTCAGACTCTGTTGAATTGCCCTGCCGAAATCCGACGAGGATCTGCCCAATTTTCTCCTAAGGGGATTGGAATGTCGATTTTTTGCTAATAGCCTTTTCCCCTCGCCGCCGAGGTTTTAAGTTTCTGCATCACTGGCATCAACTGGGCTCACGGCCCTTTCGAGCTCTCTGGAATATGGTATACACATCTGAGACCATTTGGCTGGCTTCAGAATGCAATTTCCGTCCCATGTATACGCGGCAAATTTTGCAGTGTGCTCATAGGCAGCTTACATATGATGTTTGATATTACCATTCATTCATATTCTTAGCAGGTATATGTATGCGACTAGTTGTTATGCATGTCAGACGAGGTGGAGATCACCTCGAGAATTCGGTTCAGCTAGTCCATCGTGATCTACTTGGTGTCATGGTACGCAGATGCTCGGAGCGTGTGCCACCGTGTCGACGGCCACCGCCTCCTTCTTATTTATCCGAGTCTGTGCTCTCTATTTGCGATTAAAACATGTAACAGCAGTATTCGGAGCCTTATGGATTTTTTATTTTGGCCTGAATATATGGGCAGAGACGTCGGACTCGCTGTACGGAGGTCAGTCCGACTTTCCTTGCGCTCTATATCGGCTACCTGATAATCATGGACTCAGGATATACTACTATAGTCCACAAGCTGGATATTCTGGCTCCTCGATGACAGATTTCAAAACGGTTACATCGCGACTAACGTCAATAGTTGTGAACGATACGCTGATCTTTCTAGCTATCTCATACTGCTTGGCGACCAATGCCGGAATAGAAAGAAACTGGCGCTGTCGCCTGCTGTTTACATTCAAAGGAAAGGGTCTTTACAGCCCGTCATGGTCGCTCCTTCAAAGCGGAAAACTGCCCTCTATTTGTGAGTTCTATTACTACAAGCTAGTACCAAGCTCTGGATTGCCTAATCCTAGCTTGCGACACAGCTCCACCATTTTATTTTTATTAATCAGCGTGGCGGTAATTTGGACCTACTGGATTGCCGTGGTGCATATCACTTTCATGATCACGATGGCATATCGTGTGTTTCGTCGTGTTGCGCTCGGGACGATGTAAACAAAAGTCTCTTGCGCTGGGATGACTACTACCCGAATCCACGCTGCATTCCAGATGAATTTTTTGCGCATTGGTCAGACTTATAATATATTCTTCGTTCATGCCTGTACTTATTATCACACGGCTTGACAAGCATTGTTGCAATACTACTGTCAATTGGTCCAGAATATCCCGAAATTTGCTGGCAGTCATGGAAAATACAGTATTAAATACTAGGAAACACATATGTACTTGTGATGTATGCATCACCTTTTGAAAGCCGCGACGCGCCACCGGCGCAGGAAACATTTGCTCTTCAATAAGAAATCTAGGACATTTATGTTTTGGCACACGTTACAAAGACGCCCATGATCTCTAATGAGTTGAGGAGCTGATAGGAAGGCAGCCATAATGTCCATCTGCCAAGGGATTAAAAAGTGTTCAGAGTTGCCACCGCACAGCCACATCATATGGGGACTTGCCCTCAGACCATGTTCAGACCCACATATGCTCTCAACATGCAAACGAGAATCCAGAAATGATTAAGGACATGCCAGTGGTATATGTGTGTGTAACCAACAGCAATCGACAATCAACTATTACAAGTGACATGCATATCGCCATCGCCATAATTTATTGTTCAGCCGTTCGTAAAGTAGGTGGAGGGGGGTGTCGTGATGGGCAGAAACGTGAATAGAAACAGAGATTACAAAGAAGGAGCTGGCTGTGGGTAGTTGGCAGGGGATAGTGGATGTAAAGCGGACAAGGGGCGATAACAAGAGGCGATAACAAGAACAAGGTGACACACAGAAGAGTCGATTCACCGGACTATGAGAGCGGGCGCTTGGGATTTGGATCGTTCAAGCACATTCAAGCAGGGGGGGCTGCGGGGAGAGGCTTCCTAGCCAACGCTGCCCGCGCCAAGAGTCACCGCTTCCGCTTCCCTGCCCCCAGCCCCAAATCGAGCCCATCCCCGCCATCCCCACTCCCCGTGTCCATCGCGTACGCATGCCCCTCCCCGCTCCCCGTCCCACTGCCCTCCTCCGACAGGTCCTCCGCCCTCGACGGCCCCGCATCCGCGTGCCCGCGGGCATATTCACTGGACATATTCAGCCCGTGTAACCGCCCATCGGCCATATCCGCGTCCTCGCCCTCGCTCCCGTCCGCGACGGGGTGCATCCCCTGGTGCCCGCGCCCGCGCCGGGTGCGGTTGTGGCCCAGCCCGCCGCTGCTCGCGTTGCCGTCCGCCTCGACCTCCGTCTCCGCGCCGCGGTCGCGCGACGGGTCGCGGACGCGCAGCATGCCCATCGGGTTCTGCCCGGGGATGACGACGTGCGTCGCCCCGCCCAGCTCGCCGAGGTCCCCCTCGCCCATCTCCTCCGAGTCCGCCTCGCCGGCGCGATCGACGTCGATGTCGGGGATGTCGCGCGTGTGCGCCGGGGGTTGGTCCTCCTCGGACTCGATCTCGGGCTCGATCTCGACGTCCTCCTCGAGGTCCGCGAATGTGCGGCAGAGCGGGCACGAGAACGCGGATGTGTGCGCCTCGAGGAGGGGGCGGATACATTTGTAATGGAAGGCGTGTGAGCAGGGCGCGATGAAGAGTGCTTGGCGGATCGTCACTGAGAAGAGACCTGGATAGGATAGCGATAAGCAATGTTAGATACGGCATATGTTGAATGTTATGTTGGGGAATTGGGATTATAAATAGGTGGACGGTTGACGCACATATACAACAATCGGGGATGGTGGTTTTCTGAGACGGCTTTTTTGGCGCAGGAGCGCCGGTGGTGGAGTCAGGCACGACGGACACCGCGAGGGATTTGAGTTGGGTCAGAGCGTTCGTACTGCGAAGCAAAAAGTGGGGGGGAAGGTGTGAGCCAAGGTAACCTAGCAATCGAAACAGCCACGTACTTGAAAGCGTTCGCAGCAGCCTGCCATTCCCGCCCCACTTCAATGCGTATCTTCACACTCTTATACATATCTTCCGTTCCGCCCTGATAGTCCACCCCCAGCTGCAAGATATCGCCGTCCTTGATCTGGTGCGGCTTGCTGGGCGAGTTCGCGGGGCTCAGCCGTACGTGGTTCAGAAACGTGCCGCTCGACGATTTCGTGTCCTTGATGAAAAACTTGCCCCCACCCTCGACCCAGATCTCCGCGTGCGAGCGTGAGACGACCTTTGATTTGAACGCGAGCTTGTTCGAGCTGAGGGCGTTGGCGGCGGCGAGCGCGGTCCCGCTGCGGTCGGTGAAGCGCCCGATGCGGAGGGCGGGATCGCCTTCTTTGAGGTTGCGGCTGATGGGCTCGAAGCGCAGGGTGCGTCGCGAGTCGAGGTGGGGGACGAGGCGGATGCGATGGGACGAGGAGGAGGAGGATGGGCCGGGCATGGTGGTGGGGTTTGTGGTAGAGCGGTTCATGATCTGCGGCGCTGATGATGGAGTTGCGCCGACCACGGGGACAGTGGTGTTTAATAATGCATTGGGATTGCCGTTGGCTGCTGCTGCTGCCGGCACACCGCCCGATCTTCTGCGTCGGAGCATCCCAAGGCCGAGAGAGGGGATGCTGGAGGGGAAGACTTCCGATGTGGGCGTGGTCGGGTTCGGAGACACGGCTGTCTGGATATTGGGTGAATTGGCGTTGTTGTTGCTGCTTCCTCCGCCTGTCCCTGGACGTCTTCTGTGTCGGCCCCCACTGGGTGAGCGCGCTTGGGTCGGAGAGATTTCGCGGTTGTCTGTTGCAGCGTTGGGGCTGTTATTGTTATTGGTACCAGCCTGTGAAGGGGCACGAGGCCGACCCCGTAAAAACGCTGCGCCGAAGCCAAGCACCGTGGACCGAAGTGGGGGGCTCTCGCTGCCTACAAATTGGATGTCCATCGTGGGGGTTTAAGTCTTTGTCGTCGTCTCTGCCGTCGACGATGAGGTACGAGAGTTACAAGTATTCTGCGGTGCCTCTCTCCAATCTGAAAGGCACGGGATCCAAATCTGTACTTGAGATGCCAAGCAAAATTTGCACAGAACCAGCAGATTGCGCCGAGCGCCTGCCTCTGCCTCTGCCTCTGTCCGTCTGCCTTGCTCCTTCTCTCCTGCGGCGCACAGCAGTCAGCCCCCAGACCATTATCCTTTCATCTTTTCTCGGAACGCTCTAGAAACCTTCTGCAGACATCAGTGCCGCATCCAGGGGCGTTTTACTCTACTCGGCTTAATAAGGCCTCTTCAGGCCCCCGAAGCTTCCATTCCGTTTATTATTGGGCGCTGGGGCGTTGCATGACACTAAAAGGCCTCCAATCGTCCCAGTACGCGGCCCTCAAAGAGCTTGCTACAATCACTTTGACTCTAGCAAGGGGGTGTTTGCGGGGGCCCATTACATACATTAACTGTTTGACAGCACGATCGGTGATCGATGTGATGTAGGTTCGTTTTGATTTCAGGTTCATCTTAGTGGCTCTCAGTTATAATTAGGGACTCTGCCGCCCGCCGTAAGCACCATATGCGCACCGCCCGATTACCTGACATCCCCAATCCTTCTCACTTGTATGGGTGCGTGTATTGGTACTGAGCTCGAGGCGGGTTTAAAGCCGCAACGCGTATGCAATTTAACCCTGACAAGCTATGACAGCGCAAAATTTTCCGAAGGCCTGGCAATTGCAAACACCCGAGCCCACAACGTTGAACGAACCCACCACCGACGCCACCATCGAAAACAGCCACGCCAAGGACATCTTTGCAGCATGCACAAACCATCTCCAACCATCTTCGAAGTTCGGTGGCACAGGTATTTTTGTTGCGCCTGCTTTGTTGCCCCGCTGCGGATCACAACGACGCCACACGGCACTGAGCACTGAGCGCTGAGCGCTGAGCGCTGAGCGTCGACGGTCTTTGTGGTCTTTATCCCGGATGCTGTGCCTTGCTGAGCTGCAAGTTCGAGTCTCAGAGTTTAACTGGAATTGGAACTGGAATTAGAACTGGAAATGGAACGGGCGCCACCACCCCTAAGTATACCCACCCGGTGGCCGAGTGCGCCGAAACTATACTCCTTTGGGCGAAAAGCGTTGCTGCGGTAACCGGTCGCGTCTCTCCACCTCTTGATATTGTCTTGATATCATGAGCTATCATGGGGCCCTACGACCAGATCATCAGAACTCTTGCCATTGCCATTGTCGAATCTCGATGTTTCCTTTTCACATTTCAACGTCGTCCAACCTAGTCGAACGTGAAAACATCCAGGGACCTAACTTTAAGGATTGGCTCGTGTGATCTCTTTCCTGTTCTTCGGAGGCACGGTCTTATTGGGCTCCACCGTCGTCACGCTATTGACATGTTATCTCTGGCACTCTGTTTTTAGGTCGCCCAATCACAATGTCTTCGAAATCCCCGAATCGCCATAGCATGACAAGTGATGGCTACCGGTGGCTACCCCATACTACCCCATGGCCAAGAGTACTTACCCCTCGCGTCGAATTCTGCGTCAATCAACTATCACAACATGCCAATGGACCCTGCCAACATAACAACATTGATATTAATAGACCGCCAAGCACTAAACGCTGGCATTGACTCTTGGTAACCCCGTCTCTTCCGTCCTGCCCAAGCACGTGTTAACCGTGTAAGATACCCTGGGGCCTGATAAATAATAAGTATGTGGCGCCCACAGGTCATCAACGCGTAGAGCCAGACCCTGACTCGCCCTGGCGCCTCACGGCTGCATGCTACCCTGCCTCGATACCGATCGCGCACTTAGGCCTACCTAGGCCCATACATGCGCTGTATTTGGACTCTGGACTCTGGCAGGGCATTGCGCATTGTGCAGAGTCGGTATCGTGTTGGTTTTAATTTTGAAGAAATCATGTTTAGCCTCTATTAAGGAGGGTTCCCTTGTGGTAGAGGTATACTACCCAATGTAACTATTCATTCAAACAATGTTGCAGCGTTCGAAAGAAACGGCAGCCCGCGATGAGGTTCCACGAATTTGGTAACATGTCAGCCTCGCAGATCGCCTCATGAGACTCTCATCTCGCGGGCCTAATCAATCAATAAACATGACCTTGCATGACACTATCGCTAGAACGATCTGATCCAATCCTCCTTAAACCCATGGTTGTCGAGCTGTATGGACTATTTAAAAAATTATGTGTACGCAAGAACTATAGTGCATCAACTCCAGCCATATTTAACGTGGGATTTGTAACGAAGTAACCGTGTCCAGCTGAAAGGCATTGGCGATTGCGGTGCTGGTCAAGCCATTGGGAAGAGGTTCCATATGAATCATCCCGAGCGCAACACCGCGGAATACGCGACAGGCCATGATGTTGGTAAAGCCTATATGCGCCGTGACGAGTATGAATTGGCCGCCAGGAGGAGCGAACGGGATCCAGATTATCGCAAAGTTGAGAAAGAAATACAAGAGGGTGGAGCTGAATCACACATTCACAATACAAGGTCAGATGATTCAAAGCTCAATCTTCGCTCAACGAACTCACAAGTAGTAGAGCTGCCCGGTCTGTAACAGCGATTGTGAAAGACTGTAAAGGCCTTTGCCCTTGACTATTGTCAAAAGACGAGAGCGGCGATCACCGTCCGTCAAGGCGTTCGCCACCAGCCGGTATGAGATGGCCAGAAAGATCAATGAGTCGTTCACGAATATTGATGCGAGCGGCAAGGTAACAGATTGAGTGCCATTCGAAATGCATCCTGAGTATCCACCGACAGCTGGCGATGCATGTCCTGGATGCGGAACAATTGAGCCAGGGAGAAAGAGCAAGGAAGCACTGATACTTACCTGCGCCGACTATTGTGACTAACACTATGTTCAGAGATACGGTGACAAGCCAGAAAGTGCCGAACAAGGCCGTCACGTATTTTGATCGCAGATAAACTGCTCGGACGCGCAAGAAAAACAAGAAAGAAGTAAACGACACCGACATGACCGCACAAGCACCGAGCGTCACAGCAAGAAATTGACAGTTCTCCGCTGGTGCCAGCGATGCTGCAGATATAGTTAGCCCAGCGTTAACCCATATGGCATATAGGCGGGGAGCTTACACATGAATACCGCCATAATACACAGGTGGCTAAATTGACTGATCCTGCATTGAGCAATAAGCTTGCAACCTCGCACGACAGGACGAGCTGCGTACCGTGACAAGAAATAGATCACGATGGGTGGGCTCAGACCACTTCTTGAAACAATCTCGACCTCTTCCAATACGGACAACAGCCAGTCGTACCCATACGCCTAGCAGTGATGCGTGAGTAAATGGTTGGCTCGAAAATCATGGCTTGCACTCACTGCAAAATTCGCTGCAAAGACATAATCCACAGCTTGTGCCCGGCCGCCCACTTTGGTCGCCTCAGATAGATCAGCCATAGTACAGATGATTCGAAAGGGGCTATAGACACCAAATAGGACTGTTAAAAAAGTCTTTGGTGCTAGTGAGATGAGGATTGAAGAGTTCAAAGCGACATTGGCAAGTTGACAGCCGCCTGGGTGCGTGGCGGCGGGCACTTTCGATCACAGCTGGTCTCACTGGCAGAGCGTTATACACGTTTTTCCAGCGCTCATGAGTTGCAGGCAGCTGCACGTAAAAGTATTTGTATATAGCCACGGTCCCGGTCCATGGTGCCTAGGATTCGAAAATGAGAGATATTGAGTTTGCGGAGGCCGGGGCACATTGATATTGCTGGGGGTGCCTTGGATGATACCAATAGGGATTCTGAATTCTTATTCCACCAGTTCACGATTTCCTTGGCGGCGTTGGTGACGATGTTCGATTTTATTATGTCAGAAGCCCTATTTAGCGTCGGGAGTTCCGATTGTGGAAGAGCTGCTGCTCCGAACCCTGTGCCATCGGCCCCCACTCGCAATCCAACTCGTCTCACTTTTTGCCCGGTTAATTTTTCTAAATCTCGGATAGAAGGAATATGCTCACACTTTCGATACTGCGAAGCCCTGGGTGGAGGGGCAACACAGCGAATACGTGAGAAATTTGGCCCCTGGAAAAGGAACCCCACCATCAAATGCACAGCCGCGCAAGATCGTGAACCAACCGTGAACTCGTGAAATGGGAATTGAGAATCCTTAATGGCTCGAGTAAAGTGGGAAGCAAGAATGTAGGAGTCTAGCAATGCGTCCCGACTCATGCCCGGATTTTCCTGATTTGAACGCGATAACGGTAACAGTAAGAATGCTCCCCGAGTTGGAGTAAGTAGTCACCGCTACATTTCAAGTACAGCAAAAATGCTGTATTTGGACTCTTGACTCTGGCCGGGCATCGGGCATTGCGCAGAGTCGGTATCGTGTTGGTGTTAATTTTAAAGAAATCATGTTTAGCCTCTATCGAGGAGGGTTTCCCTGCGGTAGAGGTATACTACCTAATTGCTACCTAGTGTAACTATTCATAGCAAACTTTGAATGAATATCTCGAATGAATATTCATTCAAAGTTCAACTATGTTACAGCTGCGTTCTAAAAAAAGTGAACCCGTGATCTGAGGCTCCATGAATTTGGTAACATGTCAGCCTCGCAGATCGTCTCATGAGACTCTCATCTCGCAGGCCTCATCAATAGACATGACCTTGAATGACACTATCGCCAACACCCTCCGAGCCAATCACTCCTCAAACCATACCCGGAGCATGTGAACGCCTTTTAACCCCCATGGTTGTAGAGCTGTATGGACTATTTAAAGAGTTATGTGTACACGAGAGCTACAGTGCATCAACTCCTGCGATATTTGACGTGGGACCGTAATCGTGTCCAACTGAAAGGCATTGGCGATTGCGGTACTGGTCAAGCCATTGGGAAGATGTTCCATATGAATCATCCCGAGCGCAACACCGCGGAATACACGACAGGCCATGATGTTGGTAAAGCCTATATGCGCCGTGACGAGTATGAATTGGCCGCCAGGAGGAGCGAACGGGATCCAGATTATCGCAAAGCTGAGAAAGAAATACAAGAGGGTAGAGCTGAATCACAAATTCACAACACAAGGTCAGATGATTTCAAGCTCAGATTTCTCTCAACGAACTCACAAGTAGTAGAGCTGCCCGGTCTGTAATAGTGATTGTGAGAGACTGTAAAGGCCTTTGCCCTTGAATATTGTCAAAAGACGAGAGTGGCGACCACCGTCCGTCACGGCGTTCGCCGTCAGCCGGTATAAGATGGCTAGAAATATCAATGTGTCGTTCACGAATATTGATGCGAGCGGCAAAGCAATAGATGGAACAGGGCCCGTCCCAATGCATCCAACGACGGTTGGCGAAGGAATATTTGCTGGATGCATAACAATTGAGCTAGAGAGCGAGAGAGAGCAAGGTAGCACTGATACTGACCTGCATGGACGATTGTGTTTGACCATATGTTCAGAGTTACGGTGACAACCCAGAAAGCGCCGAACAAAGCCGTTACGTATCTTGATTGCAGATAAACTGCTCGGACGCGCAAGAAGAACAAAAAAGAAGTAAATGCTATCGACATGATCCCACAAGCTGCGAGCATGTCGGCAAGAACTGCGCAGTTATCCGCTGGTGCCAGCGACGCTGCAGATGTGGTTAACCCATTATTTGCCTATATACAGGCGGAGAGCTTACATATGAATACCGCCATGAGACACAGGTGGCTAATTTGACTGATACTGCATTGTACGATGAGCTCCTAACCTCACGTGACAAGGCGGGCAGCGTACCACGACAATAAATAGATCACGATAGCGGGGCTCAGACCACTTCTTGAAACAATCTCTAGCTCGTCCGATATGGACAACAGCCAGTCGTACACATACGCCTAACAGTAATGCATGAGTAAATAGGAGTAAATGGCTCGAAAACCATGACTTGCACTCACTGCAAAATTCGCTGCGAAGACATAATCCACAGCTTGTGCCCGGAAGCCTACTTTGTTCGCCTCAGATAGATCAGCCATAGTACAGATGATTCGAAAGAGGCTATGAGGGCCAAATAGGCACTGTTAAAAGAGTATTTGGTGCCAGTGCGATGGGGGTCGAAAATTTCAGAGCGATGTTGGCAAGTTAGCAACCGTTTAAGTGGGCGGCGGCAGACGCTTTAAATTTCAGCTGGTCTTAGAGAACGTTATACCCATTTTTCCACCGCTCATGAGTTGCTGGCAGCTGCACGTAAAAGTATTCGATGTATATAGCCACAGCCCCGGTCCATGGTGGGCCCGGGATCCGAAAATGAGAGATATTGGGTTTGCGGAGGCCGGGGCACATTGATATTGCTGGGGGTGCCTTGGACAAGGGGCGGCAGAAACCTTAATCCACGGCTTTCAATATTCCCACGGGTAGTTGATGCCATCTTGTGAGCCTGAAGGCTATCTCCTGCAATTCTTCTCAGATCGTCACCGAGTCTTTCGAAGGTGGTCCATTATGATGTCTTAGGAAGACATTCCGATAATTTATCGTGGCATCTGCGTTGACAAATGCTTCGCAGGGAGGGCTGCAAAGCGTGGGAAGAATGGTACGTTTTCCAGTATTCCATGCTCGTCATTTTGTTCACCTCGCCCTGCATTCATTTCTTGTCCGATCGCCTGTGATAGCTGGGCCGGATGACCTGCCTATTTTGGCTGCACCACTTGTTTGTTCCGGCGATGGATAAACAAAAAGATCGATTTGCAAAATGTCCCTATCGTTCCTGAGATATCTGTAATACAGTGCATTTCCCAACAGGGGAACGGTACAGTCCTGTATTTTCTCGCTCATAATGCCCTCCCAATACCGTCGCCCCCCCCCTAGATTTAAATTTAGAAAACCCTCAGCCAGGTCTTGATGACAACGACCAGGTCTGAGGTTCGAGACGGCGGACCGCCACCAATCAATTAATCATATGTGGCAATTTGATGTGAATCCATCAAATTGCTCGAAATTCACCCTGCATGAATACGAACTGCGCACTTGGCGTATGCTTTATAACTTATCACAGAGGACGTGGAGTCCATTAATTCACCCAGATTCACTCACAAGTTCTTCATATGACTGCACCCGGACCTATTGACTTTCTTCCCGTCGCCTTTGGCTTCGTGTGGCAGTTTGGGGCCTACGTATGCGTAGCGCAGTTTACCGTAAGTGTTCCTAAATCTGTTTTTAAGACCAATTGAAAATGTTTTTGCCTTCATCCAGGCATATGCGTATGATTGGCTGCTATCGATACCGGAGGAATGTGCAATGGTTGCGAACTCTGGGATAACCTGGTCCATATCGATCTACTTCCTGTCCCGGTACCCAGCTCTACTAGCCCCAGTGCCCATCGATTGCGCTGACTGTAATCCCCAGCATCTGCGAATTCACTTTTTTGGGCCTCATTCTGCTATTCGACTGTGAGTGGCTTCTTTGATTGTGTATCCAACAAACATCCAACCAGATTCATTTGCAGTAGTAACAACGGAGAACTGCCAATTGCTCATGGATATGACTGGGATGGTTAGTGTCATCGGAGGAGCTGCTACCACATTCCTGTTTTTTCTGCGCGTCCGAGCTGTCTATATGAAATCGACGCGTGTAACGGCTCTGTTCGGCGCCCTCTGGCTAGTTACACTAGCACTTGGTATATTTGCAGCAACAACGCTTCGCGCAGGTAAGTGTCAGCAAAACTTGTGTATGATGCATGGCTCACTTTCTGTTCACGTAGTGCACATCCCATCCACTCAATACTGCATTGATACCTCGGTGAAATACATCACCTTGCCGAGTATATCAACTTTTGCACACGACACGACAGTTTTTCTAGCGATCTCATATCGCTTAGCAGCGGATGCAGCCACCGAGCTGACCTGGCGCTCGCGCGTCCTATCAGTGATCAAAGGAAAGGGTCTTCATAGCCTTTCCAAGTCGCTGATGCAGTCTGGGCAGAAGTACTACTTGTGAGTTCCATCACAATCAAATCACATTCCAAATTGCCCAATCTTGAGCTTGTCGATACAGTGCCACAGTCTTATTTTTCCTTGCGAACTTGGCATTGTTGGTCTCCCCGGTTCCTCCATCTGCACGATATGCCCTCACAACAATGCATCTCGGCTTCGCCAACATCATGGCATGTCGTGTGTTTCGTGGTGTAGCGCTCGGAGCGACAGAACATATTCCAACTGGTCTGAGCAGCACCAGAACTGCTGCTGCATTCCAGTTAACATCATTGGTTGTTCTGTCAAGGGAGTCGCGAGACATGTATATAACGCAAGGGGTCTAATTAGTTAGTAGTTCAGCTTCGACGATATGCTAAGGCTTGCTCCGAGCCTGACTTTCAATTATCACGTTGGACTGTAGGCACACAGCATCCGGCAAGCAGGGAGAATTTTTATTGTCATGGAAGATGTGTTCAGGTATTCAAGCCAGTATCCCGGGGTCCCGGCATCCCAAAGCATAATAGCCAGAGCAGCAGAACATTTGTTCTCCGGCGTACCTGTAGGCCTCCGAGGCAATGCAGATCTCCGCCTTTTCAAACTCCCTAAGCACATCGACCGAGTATTCAGCCAGAATCGGCATGAGGTGTTCAGACAGTAACATATGATGCAGGATGGCCTTCGGTGCTGGGGTTCACATATTGCCCATTAGCTCGCCACTGGATCGGCATTTTGTCCATAGCATTGTATACAGAGTGACCAACTCTTTCGAACCGTCGCAGGAGAGCAGCGCATGGAGAGTGTCTTCGACATCCATCATACAAAAGCGACATAGCCACCACCCGTGAGTGATTTTTTCTTTCGGCATCCTCTGCCATCCGTGTGGCGTAGTGGGCCCAGGAGAGGGGGGAATCGGCCAGCAGCATCCAGCGAGAGTTTTGCGGTGTTCCGGGGCGGTCACTGAGAGGTAGAGACGGAATGCGATGGGTTCAGCCACAGTTGCACCGTTCTCGTCACTGTGTAGCCTCCCGCGCCGCAGCAGACCCTTCGAAGACACATCAATCGCATTTCGAACGTGCAACTTTGCTGCTAAGGTAATTTCCTCCATTAGCAGTCCCGCAGATTAAACATCCAGTCCCAGCGGAGACCACAGTGGACGAGTCCAGTTGATTGGCATGTGGTTGATTACCACACCTAGGTCTCCTATCCAGGTTGGCGTGCCCGCCGAGTACATCAATGGAACGCACATGCAACAAGGTGATCCGGCGGGCGAGATAGAACATATCGAAGACATAATTAACCGCCTGTATTGTGCATAATGCAAGAGGAAGAATACCCGTTTCAGAGAAGCAGAATGCCTTCATTGCTCGACGGTTAGACTGCTCAGACGCTGTAGGTGCGTGTGTTAAATTTTCTGGAGGGGCAAGCAGCCACATTTTTACATGAAGCGACACTTCACCAAGGGTCTAGGCTACACTCGTGTTGTGGCGCCTCTTGCCTTTGAACGGCGGCCGTGTCCCTATGTATGAGCCAACATTGAACGTCACATTTGCGATAGAGCGAATATGTTCCTGACGTCTGACACAAAAGTTATATCAATGTACGAGTATTCATTCGTAAAATTCGCTGGCTTGCCGAAAGTCTTGGTCATATTGATGACCAGGAATTTTATGCCGAGTAGTCCCACAAATAGCTCATCTTTCGCTGTAGACCTCGGGGCGATGGAGATGTCAGAGCGGCATCATCCTCATCCGCGGGCGGACGAAATCAGGGGACACCGAGTTTCCTTTCATGACCCGAGCCATGACCCGAGCCATGGAGGAGAATTCCAATGAGAGTAGGCCTGCCATAGAAATCTGGTAACGCAGATCCGAGTGTAGGATACGCAGCCAGTCAAAGAGGGGCCCGCTAACCCCTCTCGCATATAGCTTTTCCCATAGTGTTGGGTAGCAGGGAAAGTGTTGTTACAGTCCACAAAACAGATGTGGAGAGGCCTGCCCATCGACCTAGCTTTGTTGATAGTAAAGCCCAGATGAACGAGTTGTTGTTGGTTCAGTAGCCAGGCTCGCGGAACCCATTTTGTGAGTGAGGCTGGACATTTTCGCTGCTCATCGTCTTTAGCAGGCAGCTCTCCATTGCAATGAGACAATGACTTTCAGGATCGTCCGCGGGTTTGCCACTTTCAAGATTGCGTAGACCAGAGTCGACAGTCAGGCAGCAGGAATCCCAGCTCAGTCGATACATTCTTGAAATACTGTACTAATACGACCTTAAGTTCGTCACATGTCCCAAGGCCCTCTGAACTGAGCCTATTTTGCGTGACTATCACGCGAAAATCTGGGCGTTGAACATCTTCTGGGACAGAATTTTTCCCGAGCCTCGCCCGAGCCACCCAAAAGCCCATTGGATTGCTATTTTGGGCCTGATTTTGAACCTATTCGAAGTTCGTCTCATGTCACCGCCCAATCTGAACCTCAGAACGTGTCAGTGGCCGAGGTCACACGAAATCGGCCTGAACTTAAGGTCGTATTAGTACAGTAGGACAAGCAAGTCAGTTTTTAAAACGAACGAGACATAATATTAATGACATCGGGGCCGGTAGCCGATTTCTCTGGGTGTTTTGTCTTCCGGCACTGTACCTCCTCTCCTAGCAGCGAGAACGGGTGGGAGAAATAGCAACCGGAGGGCCTACCGATTTTACTTGCGGGGATAATGCGAGCAATATTAATGCGCTCCGAGCGTGCATGGGCCTCTTGGTCAAACTTCAAGGATTCCAAGTGATTCCGGCAGTTCCGGTTCATACAACATTCAAAGTGAATTGCATTTGGTCTATGATACAGCTGCTGGTGACTGGTCTCCTTTGGGGCGCAGCAGCGTCCAGCCACCCCGAATGTGTTTCCAGAATTTGAGGTTGTTCCGGCATGACATCAGGCTTTGGAGGTTTTCCCTTTGCATCTTGCATCTTTTTTATCGCTGGGTGCCTGGGAGGAATCCGACGGAGTTTCCGCCAGCATATGCACAGCTTTCTCGCCCAGGATAGGGATGCAAGCCCTTCAAACGCCTAACGCAAATTTAGCCGTCAAAATGACCTCCCAGCATCATAGCCCATAACAAGAGCTACTACAAACATCCTTAACAAGTGAGTACCGGGTAGATATGCGACAACAAGGATAACCGCACGCGGTAATGGGGCGGTCCCGCCCTCCGACGGGCACAAAGGGCCTATCTACTTTGAGGATCAACGCGCGAGCGTTACCAAGCTAGCAGCTCCGAATCGGAGTGGTAACAGCTTGAATTTATCGTTCCTGATGAAAGGCATCTCGGCTTGATGGACTTGAGATGAATTTGAAAGCGGGAAGCCATAGGAAGTCATCCGAATTCCAATTTACCTTGGCAGATTGGCTATGATATTATACATGGCCATTTGGAGGTTTGTGGGCTAATTTTAGGAGCATCCGCTTTACCTAATGGCTTCATAGAGTGCATTTGCTTTCGAAAATATGATATCCCAACATGTCTAGAACGATGCAGTCCTGTATGTTCTCTAAGGCCTCTCCGGAGTCCCCACTCCAATTTGGGCCCCTTCCCACCAAATTTGGAATCCCCTCGCCAGGAACGGTCGATCCGCCACAGATCAATTTAGTGCGGGAATTTGATAAGAATCCATCAATTTCCCGAAAGTAAAAGTCACCCTGCCTGAAAGCCTCACGGCATGTGCTGGCATGTGTTGTGCGACGTTTGTCAATATCACACAATATGAGGAGTCCATCCATTCACGCAGATTCACTCATAAGTTCTTCATATGACTGCACCTGGACCTATTGACTTTCTTCCTGTCGCCTTTGGCTTCGTGTGGCAGTTTGGGGCCTACGTATGCGTAGCGCAGTTTACCGTAAGTGTTCCTAAATCTGTTTTTTTTAAGACCAATTGAAGACGTTTTTGCCTTCATCCAGGCATATGCATATGATTGGCTGATATCGATACCGGAGGAGTGTGCAATGGTTGCGAACTCTGGGATAACCTGGTCCATATCGATCTACTTCCTGTCCCGGTACCCAGCTCTGCTACCCCCAGTGCCCCTCGATTGCGCTGACTGTAATCTCTAGCGTCTGCGAATTCACTTTTTTGGGTCTCATTCTGCTATTCGGCCGTGAGTGGCTTCTTTGATTGTGTATCCAACAAACATCCAACCAGATTCATTTGCAGTAGTAACAATAGAGAACTGTCAATTGCTCATAGATATGACGGGGATGGTTGGTGTCATCGGAGGAGCTGCTACCACATTCCTGTTTTTTCTGCGCGTCAGAGCTGTCTATATGAAATCGACGCGTGTAACAGCTCTGTTCGGCGCCCTCTGGCTAGTCACACTAGCACTTGGTATATTTGCAGCAACAACGCTTCGCGCAGGTGAGTGTCAGCAAAACTTGTGTATGGTGCATGGCTCACTTTCCGTTCACGTAGGGCATATCCCATCCACTCAATACTGCCTCGATACCTCGGTGAATTATGTCACATTGCCGAGCATATCGACTTTTGCACACGACACGACAGTTTTTCTAGCGATCTCGTATCGCTTAGCAGCAGATGCAGCCACCGAGCTGACCTGGCGCTCGCGCGTGCTATCAGTGATCAAAGGAAAGGGTCTTCATAGCCTTTCCAAGTCGCTGATGCAGTCTGGGCAGAAGTACTACTTGTGAGTTCCATCACAATCAAATCACATCCCAAATTGCCCAAGCTTAAGCTTGTCGATACAGTGCCACAGTCTTATTTTTCCTTGCAAATTTGGCATTGTTGGTCTCCCCGGTTCCTCCATCTGCACGATTTGCCCTCACAACAATGCATCTCGGCTTCACCAATATCATGGCGTGTCATGTGTTTCGCGGTGTGGCGCTCGGAGCGATAGAGCGTACTCCGACTGGTCTGAGCAGCACCAGAATTGCGGCTGCATTCCAATTGAGCCCAATGTCCTCTGGCGCTATGAAGGTTGCCTAAGCCTCATTCAAAGTTCTGTAGCTTACCATGGCCTTGTTTGTACACTAGCTAGGGTTCAAGTATACATATATACGGAGTAGTTCGTGACCCACATCACAATCCAGTCGTCGGATTTACAAGCATCATGGCGTATCGGGTGTAGCGCAGGGGATGATAGAGCGTTTTTCGATTGAGAATGGTTTGAGCAGCACGAGAATTGCTGCTGCGTTCCAGTTGTGCCGCTGTGACTCTCCCGATGTGAAGGTTTTTTGAGCTTCTTTGACGGTCCTGGACGTGATGTAGTGTATCATTATTTATTATTTTGAATATGCGCTCATAAAGGGTCAAACCTGTCTCACGCTCTCCTCTACGGCTACATAGGGACATTAGTAACATAGGGTGGAGCCCCGTAGCTGAAAAAAACCAGATACATAAAAAAATGGAAAGTTAATATAAAGATCTTATCCGAGAGAGTGTCGAGATACATCGGCGTTATACCACATCAGAGCCTCATGATTGAAACGAAGATAGCAACGTAGGAGAAGAAGCATATGACAAGCGACTCGGTATCGCTAAGCGGATATTGAAGAGTCTTAGCAGACGGCATGTGCGATACGTTTGACTATTGCAGTGTTGATTCCTGCACGGGCGGCAAAGTAAATGCTGGTAAGTAAATGTTAGCGGTGCCTGTGAGAACATCACCGCCATACCTGCAACGAGCGTCAGATGAGCGTACCGCAATACAGAAGAAGGTATGCGCACCCAGTAGACCTGTTCATGGAAGCTCGCAGAGGGTATAGCTTGCAGAATAAATGACGCAGCGAGCGCTCTCAGTACAGAGAAGCTGGACATTGAACAATCTGAGTAATGTAGATGAATGTCGAGCGATACTGTGCTGATAAACGGCGCATTGGCAGGTGGTACTTGTGTGGTAATAATCGCCAGGGGTCCCCGGTCATACCTGCAGCTAGCGTCAGATGAGAGTACGCAATGCGAAAAGTATATGTGCACACCTGTTCATAGCAATATCTGAGATGCATTATGACCATGGCCAGGTTTCCAAGCATGCGCATGCAAAACAATGTCGGAGAAACCAGTTGTTGCCAATCCCGTCAGCTTATCCCCCATCCGACATCAAAGGCGGCTCAAATGAGCTCAATAGCAAACATGTGTAGTGAAACGTGTCCATGCCATTGCAGCCACATAAAAAAATTCAAACAACACCCCACCACAAATTAGGTCTATGTATACCGAGTAACTGACTACTCCGCTGCCAGCTCCAGCTTAATCTTCGCGATTGCTTCGGCGGGGTTGAGGCCCTTGGGGCACGTGCGGGAGCCTAAACAATTATGTCAGACCTCAACGAAGGCAGAAGGTGTAAAGAGATGAAGGCTCACAGTTGAAGATGGTGTGGCACCGATACAGACTGAGCTCGTTCTGCAACTTCTCCTTCCTCTGCGCGCCATATGAATCCTAAAGGTACAAGCAAACGCAAGTACACGTTAGCTCTCAAACGCTATGCCATATGCCAAATGGACATCAGAACTGGGAGCACTCACTCGCGAGTCCGCAATCCACCTATAGGCCTGCATGAGCGTCGCCGGCCCGAGGTACTCGTCCTGGTTCCACCAGTAGCTGGGGCAACTGGTCGAGCAGCACGCGCACAGGATGCACTCGTACAGCCCGTCGAGCTTCTTGCGGTCGTCCTGCGTCTGGAGGAACTCGCCCTCTGCGGGCGGGTTGTCGTTCTGGAGGTAAGGCTGGATGGACTTGTACTGCTTATAGAACAGCGTCAGATCGGGTACGAGGTCCTTCACGATGTACACTGCACACAGAGGCTCCGTTAGCGGAGCAGGGAATGTAAAGGTAGTCGGTAGGACGTACTGTGAGGGAGCGGGTAGATCTTGGTGTCTTTGGGAGTGCGGTCGATGCGGCAGAGGCAGGCAAGGGTGTTCTGGCCGTCGATGTTCATGGCGCACGACCCGCAGATGCCCTCTCTGCACGACCGACGGAAAGTTAGCGTCGGGTCGATGTCATTCTTAATTTTGATGAGCGCATCGAGAATCTGTACTCTTTCGTCAGCAAGAATAGAGGGGTCAGAATCAAAATACGAGGAGGACACACCATGGGCCCCGTCTGGTTGAGATCAATTGTGTACGACTGTAGAGTAGGCTTCTTGGCCGGCTCATCAGGGTTCTAGGAAGATATTTTCAGTTATAATTCAGCTACACAAAGCATAGCTAACGCACCCAGCGGTAAATCTTGAACTCCTTCTGCAAAACCGGTTTCTCAGTCGGCACGGCCTGCCATCTTGCCGCTGAAGAAACAAAGGTGCGCGCCGAAACAGCGCGGAGGGACTGCGTGCGAACAGACCTGGCGACCAAACTCTGCATTATGGGATGTGGGCAGTGGGGGGTTGAGTGAGGGTGGAGGACAGAAATGAGATCGCAGGCGGCGGTCGTCGAGTTATCGCGTGAATTCGGAGAGCCGGAGTTGCCGGCCGATTTGGCGAAGCTCCTATCCATTTGGCCAATCAGCTGGTCAGCTTTGCCAACCTCCCCTGTCATTCTGCGAACATGAAGTACTCGAATTTGACCCCAATACCGTACAGGTCCCAGTCAAAGAGGAGGTTAAAATGCTTCGCAATTTTCATTTTGTTTTAAAGCGAGGAGTCAATGAATGTGCATCGCTGCATTAGCCGCTAGCTTAAGCAACAGTATGTACGCTTTTATAAACAGCAGAACCATAATAAGCTATATGATCCCGAATGAAGGAACATCAAAGATATAATTCCTATCTAAGGAGAGTGGGTCAACTTCGAACTCGGACGCAGCAGCAATTCTCGTGCTGTTCAAGATTGCTAAAGAGGATATTATTGATGCGCTGTTTGCGTATTAATCAGACAAGTGAATCTAATTCTACATGTAGCATCAGGTCAATACATTTTACGCTACACAGATCTTCTACATAAATACCCGCACGCGGTGATTTTTCCTGCTACTATCTCGGTCAACGTGACTGTGGACCTTGATTGCAACCTTCGATGTACATTTACTAGCCCTCCCAGTCAAATCCTGTTTGGATTGCTAATGGCTAGTAGTTCCCCGATTTAGACGAGGTCTCTCAGGTCTACTATGGCATCTGAACCTGTACAACCCCCAGCAAAGCGCGCGTTCAGACCTCGGTAATAGGAGATTGCGAAGCGGACAATCAGCGTCTTGTAAATCCGCCATGGTGCGGTGTAAACATGTTCCCGACGGACGTGCTCTAGAAATGAACTCAGACGGGACTGAGGTGTAGCAAATCTTGTGATCATCAATTTTCACATACACGATAGCACACTAAAAGTACATGAAACGACGACTCGACAAGCACGCTTTTCAAACAACAGCATTCTTCGTGAAACAACATTAGACAAACGAAAGACAGAGGAAGCGACAAAACAAACTCACTTCATCCCATGATGATGTTAGCCTTGAGGTCGTTTCCTTCCTCATTGTAGTACCTGATCTCGCATTTCCTGCCCTTGGCGTTGTCAAGGTGGAAGGACGAAAGCTGCTTCTCCCTCTGAGAGGCCCTGCGTCCACCGTCGTAGTACTCCGGGTTGAGAGAAGCACCAGTGTCGTGCTTGACATCGGTGACGATGTCACACCACCTCTTGTAGTTGTGGACGCCGACAACGATGACGAAGATCTCGCCAGTGTCGGATTTGAGGCGCACGGTGCCAGAGGTTCCGCTGTTCTCCATGTTAAGAGTCATCACTCCATCGACCTTGGACCAGTGGCCTTTGGTGAGACAGGTCTGCTCGACGACGTGGAAGAAGGCGTCGGGGTTGGTCTGGTAGAGGCGGAGGGAGATTTTATAACTCATTCTGTTGGACAAAAATGGTGTGAGCATGCAGATGATGAGGGACCAGGAAATGTGGGCATACCTGGTTGAAATTTGTTTTTCGGTAGATGGATGCTAGTCGAAGGGCAGGTGTATGAAAGATCTAAGGAGAAGAGGAGTACACCAAGTGATTTTATACCTGTGGGGTGGCTGAAAAAAGTCCGACTTAATTCGGTACAATTGCTTTGAACTCACGAGAACCTCTTGTGTTCAACAGTCCGGCCCAAACGTACATACAGTCACCTGCCCATCTGAGGCATACCGTAGAGATTTTGCACCGTGGAGATGATCATGTCCTGGGAAATGACTTTGGGACCAGGTGACATGTTCTTTGAGGGAGCTGTATGTACAAGTACAGCCGAGTTACTATCCAGCAGCGAAGAAGGGTCTGAAATTTTGCAAAACGTGCCAGGAAATGCGACATGTGAAAGGGAAACGTCATTTCAGGCGTCATTTCAGAGCGCGAGAAGGAGCAAACATAGTCAACTGATGAGCCGAGACCATGAGAAAGGGCGCTAGATGGAAAAGCCAATAGAAAGCAGGCGAGAATCCCACAGTCAACTGATGAGTGGATATCAAGAAAGGGTGCTCATAGTCAGATGGTAAGCGCAGGCAAGGCGTTCTACTTACCGCCTTCAGGAACTGAGATGCTCCGACGCGGAAGAGCCAATAGAAAGCATGGGGCGAGAATCCCACAGTCAACTGATGAAAGGATATCTAGAAAGGGTGCTCATGGTCAGATGGTAAGCGCAAGCAAGGAGCTCTACCGTTTTTAGGGGCAGCGATTCTCCAAGATGGAAGACCCAATAGAAAGCATGGGACGAGACTCATTGCTTGTATGCTCGTTCGCTGGTAAGGTGGGCCCGACGCCGCTAACCATTCCACAAAGAAGTGTAGTGTCTCCCCGCTGGGAGCGGACACGTATTGAAGTCAGCGGCCGCGTGTGACTGCTAAATATTGGGTGTACAGCATTGTTGGCGCATGAAGATGATAGGTATAGACAGTGGAGGTGGAGGAGAAGGAGAAGGAGCAGAGAGACTGCAAAAGCAGGATAGCACGACAGACGACAGAGCACGACATCCTGACACAACAGGAAAGCCCCTGAGCTCTCAGCCAATCAGAGCGTGTGAGCGAAGATATGCAGACACCGAGCATAGACCCCAAACCAACCACAAACCAACATCGCGCCAGCACTCCGTTCCTCCGCTGTTCCTCCCTGGTTCCTCCCATCACTCATTTGACGGCCAGCCATATCCAAATAGCGGCTTTGGTAAGGTTTTATAGGTGGACGTTTTGTCGGGACTAAGTTCTCGTAGCCCGATCGACTCGCGGTACGCTGATAGTTTAGGCTTTGCAGGAGTCGCCGTCGGAACTAAGTTCTCATAGTCCGATCGAAGTGCTAGTACGCTGATAGCCTAAGCTCTGTAGGTGGGCGCCCCGTCGGGACACTCGTAGCCCGACAGGGTCGACTGGTAAGGCGTGGTAGTTAAGGTTCTGTAGGCGGACTCTCCGTCGGGACTCAGTTCGACGAAGAACACTGGGAATAATAAAGCTGAAATAAAACCCAAAATACAAGAAGTAGAGAAGTACATTGAAAGAGGCATATGACATATATATAAACTGGAGGTACTGATGATCGCCAACAGCCGCATAGAGGAAGAGGACGACGAGGAGTAGTCACGTGTACTGAGCGCGACAAGTCCAACGATTTCTCCTATGATAGCTCCGCGAAAAACGGATGATTAATCTGTTCGCGAAGATGATACTAAGAGGTAAATCGGAGTCTAGTTCTATAAAATACGACGCGCCTAGAAGGCATATTTGTGGGCGTACGCTAATAGAAAGGACGATGAAAGGTCCAGTTCTGTCACCTAGAACTAACGTTGGAAGCTCTAAACGGACACCGGGAGGGTCACGTAAGGATTAACCTAACGAAAACCGGTCGATACACACTTAAGTAGCTAAGTCCGTTGCAGACAGTCCAGGCGATACCGCAGACTCGGGTTTATTAGGAGTCTTTTCGTGCGGAACCATTTTCCTCGAACCGTTCGCCTGAACCTAGTCGCAGAACTTTGAGTCGTTACCGCATCACGTTTGCACAACGGCCAGTTTGTTTGAGTCTGCGCTGAGCTTACATCGTTTAGAGTAGTAGTAGTTAACGGTGTATGTGCCACCGTGTGATGTTCATGTGTCTTATTGTTGAGCTGTTCGCGCGAAAGTTGCTTGGCGCAAGAAGCACTTCGTTGTAGTCTTTTTGCTTTACGATCTCCTTCGTTGTCCTGTTTGAGTGAAGTTCTTTACTAGTTCAATCGGAAGTTTAAGAACAGGAAGAGGAGCTACTTGAACTAGAGCTCAAAGGATGGGAAGACCAAGAACGTCGACTTCCTGCTTTCGACGAAGAGGGAGACGAGCCGGGACGCAGGTGAGAGCATCATGAGTCCCAACTCTCTTCGTGGCCACAGCGGGAACTACAGCCCCTGCTACAGCGTGGTGGAGAACATCAACACCTACGGCTCCTGCTCCTGCTTGAGGAGCAGCCATAGCCTGAACTCCGCATTCCACGGTCTCCACGGCGACAAGAGGTACACGTCTTAGTCGAGAGGCAGCTGGAGCCTGGTCACCGGGAACCACTCTGTCCAGACGAGCTGTTACACCTTCTTCCGCAACCCCAACCAGACCTTCTGCGTCTCCAACTAAAATATTGAGTAAGACAACCTGTTTTACCGCACTCGTACGCCTACTCTCCCCTGGTCCGTTACACCCGTTTGGACCACACTTCAACTTCAAACCTAACGCCATCTATCTACGATCAGCTACCTACTCACATACTTTCCAGACTCCTTTTCTCCTCGCGCGACTCACTAAAATATGGACACCCACCGGTTTTTTTCAGGCTGGATAAAGCCACATTAACAAAACTTACGTGCTCTCGGAGAACACAAGTTGTCGGGTCGGGTGTGCACGTACGTCAGTGGACGGGTAGACTCCGTATGGCATCTCCAAACCGTGGCACCTCTACAAGACCGTTTACTGGGACCCTGGTCCACTGCGGAAGAAGCTCCCTCGACACACATGTTTATGTCAGCTCAATGATAGGTCGTCGTCGCTTCTTCCGAGACTTTAAAACGTTTGCGGGTTCTTTTACGCTGTACACTTTGAACTTGCCCGTTGCAGTAAGGTCCGCAGTAAAGTCTCGCGCTCTTCCTCGTTTGTATCAGTTGACTACTCGGCTCTGGTACTCTTTCCTACGATTCGCGTCCGTCCCGCGAGATGGTCAAAATCCTTGCCGCCAAGAGGTTCTACCTTTCCGATTTTCTTGCTTACTTCGTACCCCGCTCTTCATAACGCACATACAGCAAGCGACCATTCCACCCCGCTCGGCATCATAACAAAACGGGCCTCAATACTTGCTACGGTCCCTGGGGCCCTTTGCCTTCTGTTACTTCTCATCACAACCCTCCGGAAAGATTCAAACTCCGAACTTACTTTCGGACAAAATCTGCTTAAGTCTGCTTAGTTCGCGTTACTATGTCATGAAACGTATACTTGGGGCTCACACTACAAGTGCGTCTTAGAGTTAAGCGACGTTTAAAAGACGGACATGCCGGCGGCCGCACCCCGCACATTCTATCGGGTTCTAA
>KV417683.1:112617-134111 GCA_001630335.1 Athelia psychrophila
CTTCAAGGTGGTAGTGTAACGGTAACATAGGGTGAACCGCTCCCTGCCGTGCACCCGGAAGCATCAGCAACAACCATTCATATAGGGGAATAGGGGTAGAAACTTGTCGCGACTGAAAATTGAGTGTGTAGGTCGCACGGTTTATTACTGCTATCATAAAGAGAACTCCATGCCGTCGCGTCCTATATGAGAGTGTGTTAGAACCGACCAGCGAGAAGAGAGCAGACTGCGTGGTTTGAAAATACTTCAAGAACGTCAGAGAAATGATGGCGCCCTGGAGTACAATTGTTACAGCGCTAAAAGGATGAAAGTCAGCTCGAAAAACGTCGAAAATTTGACTAAGGTGTTGCCGACCCATAAGAAACAACGCCGACAGCAGGGGTACGTGTTACACAGTGAGGTCCCAACTGGAAAAGGGGGAAACCCACGATGAGGGCGCGGATCATAACGGCACCCTCTGCTAGGAGCAGGGACGCAAATAAGGCATCGACGATATGGCGCCTTTTTGTATACAGCATGCGGACTAAGACGCACGCCGGTCAGCATATCCGTGATATCCATATTAAAAAATGACGTACCGCGAGACATGAGTATTAAGTGAACAGCGGTGAGCATCAGTTGACCTGCCGTTGCTTGCAGCACGAAGTATCCCATGCAAAGGCCGTATGAGTTGACGTTTAAGGGATTGTCTACAGTGTGTCCGAGAAAAACGGTAGATCTGACAAATTGATGAGATTAGGCAGGGTAGGTCCCGATAAAAATGCCTCACAAGTTCGCAGCTAGCGCAAAGCAGCGGATGAAAAGGAAAGTCCATCGTATAGGAGAGTTTCTAAAGTTTGTGCTGTAGAGATTTGTTGGTGTCGAGTGTGGTCATGAGGGTGGAGGACGAACCCCCAGATAAAGTCACGTTCTTTATCGAACCTGAGCAAAATGTCGTACACTAGCAAGGCCAGCGCCGCGTCTGAGATCAATACATATGTCAGTCTAAAGCGTCACAGGTCTTGCAAAACAACTTACATTGATTGCTAGCCATGAGGTGCATGAACGTTCCCGACGACGCCTCAGGCTCATGCGCCGTCCAATCCCTACACTCATATGTGTTCAACTCTCCCTTACCCGCAGCGCAGCTGAAGTCACTCACATTTTACGAGGTGGTGACCGTTGTTAGCAGAGATGTTTCGTATTTCGAAAACGACAGCTGTGACCCTGATAGTGATGCCAATTTGTAGCACTCGGCTGATTAATTTTACCCACCCATTGGCAGTTGGGGGAGATCTCGCCTACGAACCTTGTTCCCAAAAAGGCGTTTGTGGGCGCCCGTGATGGGTTCCTCTGAAACGACGCTTGGCTTGCGCCTAGCGCGGGCATTACATTATACAGGTGTATGATCGCGCCTCCTCCCAGACTCGTCTCGCGAAGTAGACAGAGTAAGCAGTTACCCAAAGTTCTGGATTTTTTTTCATGAAGGTATGTGGTGATGCAGAAAGGGGCTGCAGGGGTGCAGGGGGAGAGGTATAAGGAGAGGGCGCTGGGATACTGGGACATATGGATGGGTATATGGTGATGATGGAAACAGAAAGATAGATGGTATGTAGATAATATAATGCGCTCACCTGTTCCTGCTTGACCGCCCAGTAACTGCCAGCATGGGAATAGGCGCTTGACTCTTGAGGGCGAAATCTCTCTGGCCGCCTATTAGTATGTCACACATTTAATGACTCCGACGACGGTGTGGCCCGGTTGTGGTCCGGTGGCAGGTGCTTGCCCGATAGCCATTGTGCCACCAAGGTCAGGCTGAACGTCGAATTGAATTTACTCGACAGTGCCGAAGAGATCACAGTGGATTGAACATATTGCTGTACCGAAGTCACCCCTTTGCTCATTGGGCAGGACAGCTGTGGAGTGGCTGACTGTGCACTGCTGATGAATCGTGGGCATGAATCGCGTGATATGGTGTACAAATAGCTATTGGGACCTGTGGGTGAGTGAGGGTAATTTTATGATTGACTGAAGCTTTCCTGTCTAGAATCACCTAGAAACCTTACAAGGGTGGAAGAGACAGAGTTTATTGGTTGTTTAAAGTGACACTTGAGCAACACATTTAATGACTCCGACTGCGTCCATGCTCTGCTGGCCCGGTTGTGGTCCGGTGGCAGGCGCTTGCCCGATAACCGTCCATGATCACTCCAATTCCGCATCGGAAGTCCAACGGAAGATAAACCCACTCATAGCCCGGCCCTCGACCTCCTCCTCCTCAACGATGCCAGCCCTGACCAAACAGACAGACCATGGCGCCCCAGACCCAATCCTGCTCACGCTATTCGCAAACCGCTTCATGAGCGTGGCCGAAGCAATGGGCCGCTCGCTCCAGCAGACATCCATCAGCACAAACATCAAGGAGCGTCTCGACTTCTCCTGCGCCCTCTTCGCGCCCGACGGCGATCTCGTCGCGAATGCCCCGTTCATCCCCATCCATCTGGGCAGCATGTCCTTGTGCGTCTCTCGCTTTCATCTACAATGTAGCGTAGTATTGACGTCAGCTGAATCTTCAGCGCGGTCAAGTACCAGATGAAGCTGCACGGCGCGACGCTGAAGGAGGGCGACGTGCTCATGACAAACTCGCCCTGGGCCGGCGGGTCGCACCTCCCCGACATCACCATCATCACCCCCGTCTTCGCGCCCAAGCCCAAGCGCCCCTCCTCCGCCCCCGCCCCCTCCCAGCAGGAGCAGGACAAGGAGATCATCTTCTTCGTCGCCTCGCGCGGGCACCACGCGGACATCGGGGGCATCCTCCCCGGCTCGATGCCGCCGACGTCCGTCGCGCTCTACGAGGAGGGCGCGGAGATCGAGTCGTTCAAGATCGTCAACGACGGCATGTTCGACCACGACGGGCTCATGGTGCACATGTGCGACCGCCCCGCGCGCTGGGCGGGGTGCAGCGGGTGCAGGAACGTCAGGGATGTGGAGAGCGATTTGAAGGCTGTAAGTGCTGCCCTCCCGTCCCGTATCCCTGTGTACAACGCACAATGCTAACGCCCCGCGCAGCAAGTGGCAGCGAACCACAAGGGCATCCAGCTCATCCACGCCCGTACGTGCTGTCTCCCCAACTTAAGCGAAACATGCTAACCCTAATCAACCCCTGCAGTCGTCCACGACTACACCCTCCCGACGGTGCAGCAGTACATGTACCACATCCGCTCCAACGCCGAGGCTGCCGTGCGCACGCTCCTGCGCGGCGTCGCTGCGCGCGTGGGCAGCGTGCTCGAGGCTGTTGACTGGCTGGACGATGGGAGCCCGGTGTGTACTGTGTTCCCTCCCCTCCCACACCCTTGAATCTCTCCGTTTTCCGTCTGACCAACTCCCCTCTCCCTCTCCCCCTAGATCGCCCTGAAAGTCATCATCGACGAGAAAGCGGGCAGCGCGACGCTCGACTTCACGGGCACGGGCCCCGAGGTGCGCGGGAACCTCAACGCGCCGATCAGCGTGGTCCACTCCGCGGTCATCTACTGCATGCGGAGCATGCTCGAGGAGGACATCCCGCTCAACGCGGGGTGTCTCGTCCCGCTCGAGAGTGCGTTTTTCCTTGCCCTCCATGCCCTCCATGCCCCCCATCGAAATCCGCCTTCGAGACGATATACGATATACGATATACGATATGAGGAAACACCACGCTAACGCGCGGCGCAGTCATCATCCCCCCAAAGTCGCTGCTGTCGCCCTCGCGCACGGCGGCGGTGTGCGGCGGGAACGTGCTCACGAGCCAGCGCATCGTGGACGTCGTGCTCAAGGCGTTCGGCGCGTGCGCGGCGAGCCAGGGGTGCACCAAGTGCGTTTGCGTCCTTCCCCTCAATATTAATCATCCATCGAAGCTCGGCGCGAGTGCTGACATTGGAATTTGATGCGCAGCAACCTGACGTTCGGCGCGGGCGGGAAGGACAAGGAGGGGCGGAACGTCGAGGGGTGGGGGTACTACGAGGTGCGTCGCCGTCTTCATCGCCTCTATCACATCGCCCCGTTTCCCCGTTCCCGCTCTTGCTGGGAGGTATTGGGTATCGGGCATCGGGTATCGTGTATCGTGTGTTGTGTACTGACTCCCCTCCCAGACAATCGCGGGCGGCAGCGGCGCGGGCCCGTCCTGGCACGGCACCTCGGGCGTGCACACGCACATCACGAACACGCGCATCGGCGACGTCGAGCTCCTCGAGCGGCGCTACCCCGTGCTCATCCACCGCTTCGGCCTGCGCACCGACAGCGCGGGGCAGGGGCGGTACAGGGGCGGGGAGGGCTGCGTAAGGGAGTTCGAGGTGCTGCAGGGGCTGCAGGTGTCCATGCTGTCTGAGGTGCATTGCGCGTTCTTTCTTTCGGCACTTTGTCGCTGAGCTCATAATTCGCATCGTCTTCCAGAGGCGGACGCGGCAGCCGTACGGGATGAACGGCGGCGGGCCCGGCGGGCTCGGGCGGAACACGTGGATCAAGCAGCCGCGCGAGGAGGACGGGGACCTGCCCGTCCGCGCAGAAGGGGGCGGGGCCGGGGAGAGAGACGATGATGACGACGGGGTGCGGCTGATCAACATCGGGGGGAAGGCGACGCTGTGGATGGGCAAGGGCGACCGGCTGCTCATCGAGACGCCCGGCGGGGGGGCGTGGGGTGCGGAGGGCGAGGAGGAGGGCGAGGAGGAGGGCGAGACCGAGGGGCAGTGGGGGAAGAAGGTCGGCGCGGGCGTGTGGGAGGCGCGGGGCAGTCTGGCGGAGCGCGCGGCGGCGCAGGCGGCTTTCTGAGCTTTTCGTTTACTTGCCGCTGAAGAACATTGCATTGGTATGGATAGACCACTTGACTGAATATGATGTATGCTGTATTTCTACGTATGGTGCAGATTGTAAACGCGACCTCGGCTTCGCCTGTACAACTCCGAGTGTGTCCTCCACAACCGCCCTTGACGCGCCCATAGCGCCCGTGATCACGTGAGCGCTTTTCCTGAACATCAATTTGACCCTCCACAGTTCTCCTCAAGCTCTACTTCATTCGCGAATTCTTCCTGAACGTCTGGCCCCAAAAGATGGGACTCCGCGGCTTCCCGTCAAAATACCAGCACGTTCAGTGTTTCTGTGACGAGTGTTTTCACACGCACTTTTACATTGCCTTGTAAGTACATGGTATAATCTGGGCAGGCCACATCCCTGCAACTCAACTGCAACTGTGCTGGTGTCAAGCGAAGAGACTTGCAGTACTCGCATGTTGTAACTGGCTTTGGCGATTTCTGTGTTCTAGTCTCAAACCCATCCTCATTCGGGCCCCTTCATTCGGACCTAAATTGGGGTGACGGACTAGCTGTGTGCTATGGTCTTGATCTTAATGCAGTTAGATAAGGCTGAGATAAGGTCGAGGCGCTCATCAAATGCCTTGATTCAGTCACACGACCCATATCGTACTTTCGCTCCCTCCCCAAACCGCCACCACCCTTTTCAACAACCTAAACCTTCTGCGCGGACATCCTCGCATGCAAGCTACACAATCTATGTCGGTGACGGCGACTATACAGACCCCCGATGTGATTAGGCGTCGCACGACGTTCAACCACTCTCTGCTGCTGCTTCGTTCGCACCCTCTGCTGGCTCAATCGCTTTGGTGATGAGGAGGTGGGCGGTGTCAGGGATGAGGGTTTGAAGCACTCTGAGAACACGTTAGAAGCCTGGTCCGTCTCTGCCTGATCATTTTGTGCCTTGAGACGCCCACTGACGCCATTTTCACTCCAGGAAATACAAGTCGTCCACGTTTTCCCCCAAGCTATTGGAAATATTGCATGCTATATGCATCCCTGCATGGCAAGAAACAGAGATTGAACCAAGCTTGGTAAATATCTTCAAAGTTTCTGCCTCTGGATCGTTCACGGACGCTATATTCTTCATTTCCTGCCCATCCACACCGCGCCTGCCCACACTTATTCTTCGAATTTACGGTCCTCCCAGTGTTCTCATATCCCCTCCTCAGGAACTGCACACAGTTCATACTCTTTCTTCTCGATACAGTATTGGGCCGCGTGTGTATGGTACTTTTGGAAACGGCCAGTTTTTTGAACCCACAACCCTCACCGCGTCTGATCTGCGCGAGGCATGCCCGACCACCACCAGGTGTATCACTATATATGCACCTCCGCCATTTATGACGATGAGCATGCTGATGAGCCGCTTATTGCTAGATCGTTGTGATCAAGTTGGAGTACGCTGCTCCTAACCCTGCCGCGTTCGATATCGCGAACCATTTCCACCAGTGGACGACCGACTACCACGGGGCAGCTCCGCATATACTCGACCCGGCGCGGTACCCGAGCTCTAAAGAACGCCGCAACTTCTATCAGGCGTACATGGCGCAATCCACGATACCTCCTCAAACACTGAGCAAGGAGGTCTTGGAGAAGGAACTGGAGAAGATGGACGGCCTTGTGCGCGCCTGGAGCCCAGCTTCACAAGATATGTGGGCCTTGTGGGGAATAGTAGAGGCGCGAGACAGCTTGGAAGGAGGCGAGGGCGAAATTGAGTCTGATTACATTGGCTACTCAAAGTGCCGCATAGAAGGTTTCCGCCGAGAGGTGAAGGCGCTGGGCATTCTGTAGAGGGAGAACCTTACAAGGTTCGGACACGACCAATGGACCACCTATCTTCACCTAGCGAAGTTGACATTGTACTATATAGGTTACGATCTCAAGTTCGTCACCTGTCCCAAGGCTAACTGGGCGGATTGTCATTTTTGACCTTATTTTGAACCAAAGGCAAGTTCGTCTCATCTCACAAGTGCCTCTGAATATGTGAACTCGGTCACAAGAAATCTGGCCGAACCCGAGATCGTATTGACATTGTATCCAGCTGTATCCAGATGAGGATCAAACATGTACGAGTAAGCAGCTTTCTGACCTTTTCATTCACTTACCAGCGAAGAGCATGAGGGAAACTAAGAAGCTTGAAAGAGCATACGCAAGTGCAAATCGACCTCCTTCCTGGAGAAATCGAGGTGCTCTTTGATGTTTGTGTGGACGTCTGCTGCAAGCTGCGGCAGCGAGCGGCCCCATCGCTTCGGCCGTGTTTCTGATCGAGAAAATTCCCAAAACCCGATGAGTGTTTCCATTAGAATGCTAGTGAGTGCACGAGCATGAATGCATGCAGTCCGCGCATCTATCTCATCGTGAGTGTGATATACTCAGTGATTGGTCCGTCATCGTTGTCGGAAGTGGCAACACCCATTGTCACCCATACGGACAAGCATACTAGGTGGGAGCTTCCGGGGACCCGTTTCCATTCCGTGACACTCGTTACAACGACGCTGATACCTCAATCTATAGACTAGATCTCAATATCAATAAGAGCATCGATCCATTTCTGTAAGTCCCCCAGTTTACCATACGCCTGCACAGCCTCCTTGAAGAGGGTCTTCAGCTGTTCGCAAGCAGAAGAACCTTTTTTGAACGTGTAGAGGTTGAAGGGCGCTGCTGCATGAACTGTTTCATCCACCTTTAGCGTGACGAGGAACTCGGCGAAGGGTTTCATGATTTGACCCATCAGATCCCTCATATTCGCCTGGACTATCGGGTTTCGCTCCTCAACGGTTCCCTCGTGCTGCCACAGTTTCTCCATGGTCAGTAGCAGATACGAGTACTGAATCAGATAATCAGCGTAACATTCGATATGCTCTGGAATGCATACATACCACCGCATCGGAGGCCAGCATGACCTGTAAGAACCGAGTGAGTGATATTGATTTAGCAGTATACCAGTCGATTACTCCTACCTTATACACTTTGGGCACGCTCTTTTCGTAATCACTGGTGACAGGGTTTTTCACGACTGTATAGCAGTCCAGTTCAGGCCCCTCGTGAATCGTCTTAAATATCTCCCAATGCGACGGCCCATAGTTTGCCGTAGAAGAGCTGCCTAACATAGCACCTTCCCCTTGCTCGATTATGAGTTCGATGGCTATCAGTAATTTAGATCAGACCATGCAATTTAGCGCCGGAATAATGGCTTACAATCATCTGCGCTCTTTAGATCGCGGATCGCGAGCATATCCGAGCTGTGCCACGAGCCATCGGAAGCTTGGAATTGGTTTCCGGCCTCGCTATTATCCCAGATAGTTTTACCCGGGTTCTCGACAGTGTACTTATTAGACACAATGTTGAGACCTTGCGGAAGACAGAATTTTAGGTGAGCGTCTCAACTCTTGTGATCCTGAAGCCGCTTACCATTGCGCGTTTCCTCATAGAATTCAGCAATGCTGCCGTAATTTGACAGTATACCGATCTCGGAACCCAAGCTTGCTGACACGATTTCGGCAGGCCCCTCGACAGGCGCCTCGACCTGAGATCATACAATGAGCATGCAGGTAGAGATCAGGAACAGAGACCGCACGTACGGCAACGAACACGCCTATATGGTCTTTTGTTGCACTCTTCAGATCCATCTTGACCGTTTGATGATAGAAGAGGTCCACTGGGTAATGAGGCGTGATCCCTGGCCCATAAATGAGAGGTTTGCCTCCAATCGCGCGCAGGATGTTGCCAGCTAGTCCGAGATGCAGCATTTCCTGCCTTACAATACCTCCAATATATGTCAGTCTCCATCAGTCTCCGTGTAATCGCTTTACTCACCCAGTATCGCGGAGAAAGCAGTAGGCTCTGAGGCGCCCGGTATGATCGAATATGCAGCGAAAAGGTAGAGCGGAATTGTGTAAAGCTCGACGAGCATCGCAGTGTGCAAGTGCCTCTTCAGCTCTGCGATTCCATCGAGTACGGGCATATTCTTCCAGTCGGGAGGACGCCTGGGTGGTTCGTGAACTGGTCTGTTGGGGGCTGGCATGACTGCGACTGATAGCCCGGAGAGGTTCGATATTCTCAGCTGCACAAGGCTCGCCTCTTATCTGTGATTCACCTCGTAGGCATCTGACATCACGTTTCACGCGCAATCGGAGTCTCGCAGGTTCCTTCCGACATCCACAGGAGCACATCCCATCCGCGATTCATAACCCCAAATTCTTTGTCCACCACAATCTCCATCGGATCTGGATCGAACGCAATTTGGCTACACGAAGACTGCCGCCTTCATGCGGCTCTTGTTCTAGAAGACGGTGGTGCGACGGGGGGCCTTGTGACCACGTCCATAAGCCTCCCTGTACTTTTAGTAATGCGGCTCTATGCGGCTTTGCCATTGTGCTTTGACTCTATCAAGTTCGAAATAGGGCGCTTCACCGTTTTACAGCAATGAGCAAGTTGGGAGACAATCTCGCGTTTGGGGTTTTTTGGGTCACCTGCTCGATATGTACTCAGTAACACCGACACAGCACAGCCTGCTCCCACCACTTTTGTCTTGCTATCTTGCTGCCATCTAAGTTTCCCGTCGTCCCATAGACACAATAAGCTCTTTTTGAGCAGGATGTATATATCTTTGATTACCCGCAGGCATAACAGAATGTGAAAGGTGCTTAGTATTGGAGGGACAAGAGGATGGAACTCGAGGGTACAGCAGGATCGTTAGACGGAGCAGAGCAAGGCAGGAGCAGGCTGTGCTCTGTGTCGGACCTCGGTGTTACTCAGACTGAGTACATATCGGGCAGGTGACCCAAAAAAACTCTAAACGCAGCTAAACGCGAGATTGTCTCCCAACTTGCTCATTGCTGTAATAACGCCTGTGGATTTACATTATCACAATACATACCCGGAAGTTTCTTTGTATGGCGGACGATAAAGCCCACGTGAGTCATTTCCTTGTACTTGAATGTACATCTATGCATGCTTTATTCGCAAACAGGAGGTCTTCTCAACAGATTCAACGGTTCGTCTAAATCCGTGTTCCAGAAACTAGAACACTTCCAGTTACTGATAGCTCGATGGTCATGATACCCGGAGGTTCCTTGGAACGATCCAGGGCGGAAGATAAGCCCATGTGAGTCATTCTCATCTATGCATGCTTAATTCGCATAGATAAGGTCCTCAAGCTCCGGCGTGAGCTCGGCCAATCAACAGAGTCAACGATTCCGTGAAACGCTTCCAGCTACTGCGAGGGCGATAGCATTGAATCCTATATAACATTTGCGGTATTTCAAGTCTCTTCATCGCAAGACCATTCTCAACATCTCTATCATTTCTGCACCTGGTGTTCTCGTACCCCGTCCCCAAGAACTTCACAAAAGTCACATTATTTCTTCTCAATACGATATGGACCTCGTGTGTAGGGTACTTTTTGAATCGGCCGCGTGGAAAAGTTTTTTGAATCGACAACCCTCACTACGTCTGACCTACGCGATAAGCACCTATAAGCACATCAGTCGCTGGATTGGAGCTGGCATGTCCGAACTGCATTATTTCGACATCGAGGCAGTCCAAGTGGCATCTCCCCTGACCAAAGGTGAGGGCAGAGGCTGGGAAATCGGGGCGAAGAAGAACGTCAAAGCCTGGATCGCGCCAGCGCAATACGTGCGACCTTTTCGTTTACTTACCAGCGAAGACCAATGCATAAATAAGCATAGATCACTCGGCCGAATAGACTGTATCTCTATGTATGGTGCACATTATAAACGCGACCTCGGCTTCGCCTGTACAATTCCCATCCCTCTGCGCGTGTCCTCCACGACCCCCCTTGACGCGCCCACAGCGCTCGTGATCCCGTGCCCGAGTGCGTTGAAATCGCTCGTCCCCAGGAGCAGTCTGTACCCGTCCCGCAACATCCCCGGGATGTTCGCGTCCGTGCTCACGCCCACTAAGGGCATGCTGTACTTCTGCGCAAGCGCGCGGATCCGTGCTTGGGCAGCGAGCCAGGCGGGCTCGGTCCAGCTCTTGGAGCCCAAACTGATTGTAGAGCCGGAGGAGTCGGTGAGCGGGAGGCCCATTGAGAGGCGGAGGTCGCCCTTGCCTATCACTGCGCGCAAACGGCTCGTTAGAAATAGCAATCAATGGCACGAGCACGAAGCAGGGGGTCTGGGCACGAAACTGATTGCGTCAACGCCCGGGACCTGCATTATGTCCTCGAGGTTCTCGAGCCCGAGCGCGCTTTCGATCTGCGGTATGACGGCGATGTGGTCGTTCGCTACGTCCACCCACGTCTGCCCCTCCGGCGCAGAGTCCGTTATCCCGCTCAGCACTACCATGTCCCCTGTCAGCCTCGCATCGCATGTCCGCGGGAGACTTGACACGTACTCACGAATGGGGGGAAGGACCGGTCCCCAAGCGGCCCAAACCGCGCGGCGCGCACGGCAGCGCGCGCCTGCTCGACGGTCTCGGTGTGCGGGATGATCACGCCCGCCGCGCCCGCGTCAAGGGCCCACGCGATCCACTCATGCCCGTGGCTCGGCACGCGCACGATGGGGAGCATCCGCCCCTCCGAATGGTAGTTGACAGTCTGTACCTGCAGCCCCCGTCACCGTTCAAGCCGGGGTCAACGTCAACGTCAGGAATTAGGAGCAGGGGGGGCGCACAATATCGGCCATTAGGGTGGGCGAGAGGGGGGTGTGCTCTGTGTCGATCCACGCCCAGTCCGCCGCGGTGACTGCGACCACCTTGGTCGACGCGATGGAGGGCACGCCGATGCCGACGCCCAGGAGCGCGGTGGTGTCGCGCATGCAGTCTCTGAGCGCCTTACGGAGGTCGGAGGACTGGCGGAGGTTAGAAGCGCGGTATGAGTCCATTGTCGAGGGCTCGAGTCAAGTGAAAAGCTGGCTGAGACATGCTTGATAAGGGACTCGTAACTCGTTGACTCCGGTAAACGCTGGGCCGGGCTTGGGCGCTTGAACTTGTTGAAGCGCTGGTGCACTGTCAGTGTCACATGATTACTGTCATGAACCTGATTCGAGCGAGCATATGGGACTCTCTTGTCAGTGTAGAAGCTTTTCACGCAAGTCGATCGATAAAAAGGAATGTATTATTTAAATTAGAAAAGCGGAGATCTATTCGGTTAATCCCAATCATCTTCCTCTTCCTCGTCATCACTGTCTCCCAGCTTCTTATTCCGCTCCAGCAAAGCCGCTGCAAGCGCAGACGTCAGATCCCCACCCCCTGTCGACCCTGATGGCGTCTCCTCAATGGGCGGAGGAGCCGGCGAGCTGCGCGCGGGTTGCGCGTTCGGGTTTGATTTGCGAAGGTTCGCGACACTCATCCCCTGGATGGACGCGAGGAGGTTAGAAGGAAGCGCGGCCGCAGGGGCAGGCGGAGCGCCCGGTGGAGCACCCGGAGGCGGGGGCGGAGGCGGTGGTGGAGGGGGGCCTCCACCTGGTGGCGGCGGGGGCGGAGGTGGGGGCGGCGGGGGCGCACCGCTTCCTCCTGGAGGCGGAGGGGGCGGAGGGGGCGGCGGCGCTGGAGGAGCGGCAGCCTGGCGTGACGGGGGCGCAGGAGGTGCAGGGGGAGGAGCCGATGGACGGGCGGGCGGCGGCGGAGCCATGGGAGCCGCGCTCGTAGGCCGAGCAGGAGGAGGAGGGACACGAGCAGGAGGAGGCGTGGGTGGGCTTTGGGATGACGGCGCGCGCATCGGAGGAGGAGGGGGCGCGGCAGGGGGTGGTGCTTGTCGCGGGGGAGGCGGTGCGGGCGCGGCAGGGGGGGCTGCTTGGCGGGGGGGGGGGGGCGCGGGGGGGGGGGGGGGGGGGTGTGGGGGCGGGGGGGGGGGGCGGGGGGCGGGGGGGGGGGGGGCCCTGGGGGGGGGGGAGGCGGCACAGGTGCGGCAGGTGGGGGCGCTTGGCGGGGGGGAGGTGGTGCAGGCGCTGCAGGCGGAGGTGCGTGGCGTGGCGAAGGCGGCGCTGGAGGCGCGGAAGGGGGTGCTTGACGGGAGCTGCGAACCGGTGGGGCAGGAGGAGGCGTCGGCGTATCCCTCTGTATCGACCCCACGCTGTCTGTCTGGTTGTGCCCCCTTGACCTCGGAGCAGGCGGCGGAGGTCTACTTTTCTTCGGTGGTGATTTCTGCGAATCCCGCACAAAGTCTTTGATAAAGTCCATATTGTCCGCTATCATGCCTGGGTCCACTCCCTGGCTCTCAAGCTGGCCCAGGAAGGCCGACCAGGATGGGTCGACGTTGGTGGACGTGAAGCCATTATCCTGGTCGTAGCCCATGTGCGCGACATGCTTGAACGATCCCGTTGTGGGCCCCGAGATCATGGACTTGTCGATCTTTCCGTTTTTAGAAGCTTTCTTCTTCACGGGCGCAGCAGCAGCAGATTTGGCTGTTATCATCCAATCGTCAGAGACGAATTCCGCGTGAGACGAACAAGCAGCCATTGCGCACCTTTCTCCGCCTTACGGCCGGCCACTTTCTTGTGGAAGGTCCTCGCCTCAGATTCCTCTGCAAAGACCACCCCGATCATGCATTCCTGCGCTCAATCAGCCGCGAATCAATGTCGGAAACGCCAAGATGACTCACATCGCCAGCGAACGAGTGGAAGAACGGCCTGTCCTGAAAGTAGTCGAAGCCCTCGTAGAACTCGTGCTCCCAGATCACCCCCCGCGTCCCGGCCAGATCCACCATCTTCAAGCTAAAGCAGCCCTTCTGCTTGTCGTTGACGAGCGCCAGCGCCCCCTGGAGCCCCGCGTACGACCACTGCCCGGGCTGCGGATAGGCATAGTATATTCGCGCGAGCACGGCGGTCAGGATCTTTGTTGTCGGTGTTATGAGCGCAGATTTGACTTTGGCCTTGTCGTCGCTGTTGAGCGTGGTTTGGGAAGGCATGTCCGCGCCCTTCTCGGGGGTGAATTGGTATACAGCGAAGCCGGTGAAGCAGGATGCGGACAGGTTTGAAGTGATATGACGGCGCAGCACCGGAGGCGCTGCTTATCTAACATACCCATTTGTGGACAGACCAGGTTGAAGTTCAACACGATTCAAAGTCGGGCCAAGAAACCAGGTGCTGGGATACATGGAATGGGGGAGATTGTCAGACAGGATTCCGAGGTGTTCATGAGCACTCATGAGAGGCGGGAATCCAGCAATTAGACAAGAGTCACACAAAAATCTTCAATTTACATGTACACAACACAGCGACAAGTGATATTCATACACAACTACAGAATCAACAATTTTTGTTGATAGAGATTTAAGCAGCAGCAGCGCTATCCAAGACCTTCCTGACGGCTTCGTAGTACATCTCGGGCCCTTCCGGATAGTCATATCAGCACATAAACCATGAACTGGAAAGCAAAAAAAGACTGACAGTGCCACTTCAGGCTCGGCAGCGGATCGTTGTAGATGGTGCCATCGATCTCAGACCTGCGAGCGTTCACAAATGGGGCTGTGGCGTAGGGCCCGGGAGTCAGCCTGTAGCCACCATCAAAGTGCTTGTACGTGACGACTTTTCCGTCCACCGGGACGAGGGAAGGGAGGGTCGGGACGATGTCGTTGACCCTGGTAATGCGCCAAAGGTGCCTCTCGGTGTCCTCCAGGACCTGTTTCACCTTCACGGCCAGGGCGTTTAGGCCTGTACGGGGGGCCCCGTAGATATGAAGGTCGAGTAATTTGTAGGACGTTGATTCGGTAGCAAGACGGCTCGTGAGTTGGATGTATGCCAGATCTCCGTACCCGGCGCCGAGGGAATGGCCCTAACAATTTAACAAACATAAGGGTCAAATTCTCAGGACGCTTGTTCAACACTCACAGTGACGTATAGAGGCACAGGAACTTTTTTGGTGCTTTGTATGTCACCAGCGACCAGCTCCAAATTCTCGAAGATGATATCTAGTAGATTGTCAGTTTCCTATTCACACAACCACACATTGGTGGATGTACTCACCAAAAGCGTCGCCAATGTTTTCATATCCGGGGAATCTCTCAAACATTCCCTGGTACATGCCGCGATGAACGCCTTCGTCGTACAGAACGCCTTCGCGTGGCTTAACCGTATAGAAACCCTTGTCGGTGTTCACTTCTTTCTGGTAGGTAGTGCCCTGTGCGATACACAATAAAGGTGTGTTATCGGCGAAAATGAGCGATGCAGTACGCTACCTTGAAGGCCAAGATCATGAAAGGAAATTCTCCTCTGTTGATGAAGACTCCGCCGAAAGGACCGCTTTCTTGTTTCTCTTCCGGCTCTTCCGGATCGAAGCCAGTCTAACGGAGGGCATCAGCGGCTGACTGAAAAGGAGGACCTCCCAGTTGCAACGGCACGCACCAAAGCAAGATCTGAATAAAGTTAGGTTAGATATGCACATCACGATGTGGGAAACAGAAACAGCATACCGATGAATGGAATCCACTCGAGGCCGAGATTTTCCGCCTGTGAGAGGACCGAACTTTGGATAAGCAAAAGAAACAATCCGAATATACAGGGGACTGACCGCTTTGTATATCAACTCCTGGGACTGGTCCAGAAGGATGGCAGCGCCCTTCGTATCGCCAGCCTTCGCCGCCTTCCGGGCCTCCCCGACGAGGGGGTCCCTTCTATATTACTCAAGTGTAAGAAGATCGTCAAAGAAACTAGTATAACTCGTACCCTAGGTTCACGATCCATGCGACGAACAATTCGTGCAGGACCACACCCCAGTCAGGGGTGGCCTCAGAGCTGCTTCGAAGACATTAGCAAATAATTAGGTAGCAGTGAAAGGGGATATTACTTTTGTCCTCTGCTCAATTTTTCACGCGCAGGCGCAACATACTTCTCGCTATCCTTCCACAGCGCAGTGATTTCGGCAACATAGGCTTCAGTGGCAGGAGGCGGCAGTCCGCCCTTTTCGCCATCGTCTCCTTCAGCTGCCTCGATGGTTACAAGCGGTTTCTCGGTGGGGATGTCGAAAGGGCGAGAAGCTTTCAGGAAAGCCAGACGCTTGGCTTGGATGGCTGCGAGAGTTTGGGTTGACATTTGAACAAGGTGTTAAGAAGAATAAGGTGGTAAGTATGACTGGCTAGTTGATAAAGAATGGGTGTGATAACTGCTCTGTTATATATCATACACCATGACAGCATGGATGCATGTGGAAAGTCCTTCTAGAAATCATAGGTTCGACAGAGTCATGCACCCAGGTCATACGCACAATGCATTGGAATGCGATTTCAATGGATTCATTGAATGTATGTCATATGTTCCAAGTTTGACAGGTCTTGGAGGGGGGTTTAGACACTACTCGCGAGCGAGCCGATGTAGGAGCCGGTTGTACATCTAGGCACGCCATTTACATGCTAAATCACTGACAGATGTTCCGACAATGTGCTGAGAAGGCGGCATGATGACTCCTGAGCACCGGGGAAACGAAATCGCGACAAAGATGAACTGATCGAAGAGCGCCATTGGGGTCACCTGCCCCAGGTGCATTCCGGATACCTCAACCATCTAACCACAGCTTTGAGTACAGGACGCATCGGAGTCGTCCCAAAATCGGTACCACGGTCGGTCAGTCGGTCAAGCTCTCTGGTCAGTGCTGTATGCAGGTAGCTAGGAGCCCCGGCATCATGCAACTGGCCAAACCAGAACACAAAAATTGCGGTCGGAGCCGGAGTGCCAAGTGCCAGAGGAGTATCGATGTACCGAGATATGCTTTTGATGTCCCAAAACTCCGAGGATCGAACTTTCGAAACAGACTTCGGAGACCACGATGGGCAGAAAGTTGCTCACCAGTTCACGTCAACTGCCTTGAGATGGACGAAAGCGGGAGTGAAGCGGCAAAGCGACAAGCGTGAAGATGGAAGCGGCAAAGCGACACCCGTGTAGATGAAGCAGCCGAACAGTGGCAGGCTTTGTGATTAAGATGTAAAATGATCTCTCAGACGAAGCAAATTTCAAAAGCCGAGGCTAAAATTCAGGGCAAGGTTGTGACAGTGGTCGTGCATTAATATTGTCAACGTCAAATGAACGTGCGAGAGCTGCCTACTGACAGACGGGAGTATTGGTCCCGACATGGTTGAAATGCGCCGTGCGTGCCACATCGATGTGGCCCGAGCGGACGAGTACAGTTGTGCATGATACCCAGTTTAACACTGTACCATTTCGACCCCTTGTTCAGTTACACGTAACAATGTGTCTTGAATTGAACACTTGGCCCGGCTTGTAATAGGTAGCATGAAGAGTTAAACTAGATTTAATACAAGTAACATGTGTGATCTCTCGAAAAACAAATTCCTGGTGCATGGGCCGTGAATATTTATGGTTCCTGACTCTATACTTTGCTATACTTCATGATTATTGATCGTAGCCCTGTCGTTTCAGAGCCGAGTCGGATATTACTCAGGAGCTTCGTGCAGGGTCCAGGCAATATTAATATGTAATTTGGTATATAGCGACGATATATGCGGGTATGTCTGACCCTGTTGGATGTGAACACTTATGCTTTCTAAACCGAACACTTTTTGACAGCACAACAGGTAGGTAATGATACAGAAAACCGCTCATCATTTGGCTATGCGTGATCCTTCTCGTGAATTAAATTAACATCCTGAACGTCACATGTGCATCGGTATTTCTCCACAGCCGTGCCCCATAATTAACGGAGGAAATGAAGAAGTGCTGACGCTGAGGTTTAAGAACACCGGTTACATATGGATCTGTAAACGTAAATAATGGATATGTACATAGATATTATCTAAGTAAGTATCGGAGTCGGCATCCCGGTGATGACTACGGTGCGATAAGATGATACATATTGGTGTGCTCAGAATCTCAGATGGACATACCACCGTACTTACTTGCGTTGCAAAGGGCTTTGCAGGGTCCGAACTATAACACTACTTGTAAGTCTCGGTAAATACTTGTAATACAATTGTAATAGCTTAGAGTTTCCGGTGCTTCGCTCTCAGGGTACTTCAAAGAAAACTTAGAATCGTATAGAGCTAATTTATGTACGGGATCTCAGATCAGGAACGGTAAACAATAACATCGTCGGGCATGTCAGGCTCAGACATTCTGATTTCCCAACCTTGCCCGTTAGCGTTATCGTCAGATTGTGTTGCGAAACATCTTATGTCCACAAGAAGTCACCCAGAATATGGTAGAAGTCACATTCACAAAATAAGTCGAAAAGCTTCATTGGGTCATCTCATTTCTAAGACAAGTTAAGTGGGTGGCAACCTCCTAGTGGAGATTTAATGTGTCAGAGAACGTCTGACAATGATTTTGAACGATGAACACGCATTAGCCATTACTGTACCATTTCGAATGATTCGCCGGTTACACGGTCAGTCGATTTCTGGGACCCTGCCGTTAATTTTCTTTGGTGATTTTGGAAATAGATAAAAAAGGTCGCGTGAAAGAGACGAATCATTCGAAATGGTACAGTAGATATATGCTACAAGTAACTATGCTCTCATTGCAAAACTAAAATTCACTTGATAAGTTACAAGACCTCAAATGAAGGAACGTCCACAGTACGATTCCCGGCTGAGGGATCCGGGCATAACTGGAATGCAGCGGCAATCTTCATGCTATTAAGCCTAGTCGGAGACCGCTCTATCATTCCAAGCGCAACCCCACGAAATACGCGACATGCCATGATATTGGTGAAGCCGATGTACATTGTGAGGATGGAGTGCCGCACAGGCCGAGAAGCCGGCGAGACCATCAATGCCAAATTTGCCAGGGAGAATAACATCGAAGCTCTGCAGGATCAGCCCAATATCAGTATCAGATAGCTAGATTGAATCATAGAGAATGGGCCTACAGGTAATACTGCTGGCCGCTTCGCATGATCGACCTGGAAAGCCTGTAAAGTCCTTTTCCTTTTATCACTGACAGGATGCGGGAGCGCCACCCAGCCTCGGTCGAGGCGTCTTCGGCTAAACGGTACGAGATTGCCAGAAAAATCAAAGTATCGTATGCAAAGATTGCCGCGTCCGGAAATAAGCGATGCTTGACAGATAAACCATTACAATATTGACTGGGTTTGTGTGCTAGAAGATGGAAAGTTGAGCTATGCACCATTTGCGAAGCCGTACAGACACTGACCTGCACGAATCGATGTTGACGTGAGTGTAATCAGTGCTTGCGTCACGACCCACAGAGCGCCGAACAGAGCCGTTATGCGCAAGGATTTCAGGTAGACGGCTCGGACGCGCAGAAAAAACATGTACGTAGTGGCAGCGCCTGTTACGCCCGTACAGACTGTGATCGTCGTGGTGAGCAGCTTGAAATCGCACTTCACGGCTGGTACTGCTGCGAACATGACACGGTGTTCAGTTTGAGACTTCAATTCGTTAGATCAACACTCGGGGAAGTCACTTACAGAATGACATAATGACGCCCAAATAAATGAGTTGACTGATACTGGTTGTTCGTCAGCTTAGCCTGTGGGGTCGAAATAACGAGCTACGTACCGCGACAGGAAGTAAATCGAGATGGGCCAGGTCATCCCAGAGTTTGAAACCATTTCACACTCGTCCGATATCGATAACAACCACTCGTATGAATAGGCCTGATAAATATGTGTCGTAAGGAAATGATTATTATGGTTACAAGTCTCACATGCGTTTGAGAGCACTCACGGTAATCTGTGCTGTGAACAAGTAGGACGATGACTGCCACGCGAAGGCACCGTGGGCAGGGTTTATATGAGGGAGTGAAGTCATGGCATGAGCTTGTGAGTCTGGGTAAATGTATTATATATATCTGGAATTACCACTTGGTAACAATTGACATAATAGCCGCGCGGGGAGCAACCAAATTCGTGATCGATTTCATCCATTCAAAACAAGTTCTTCCCAAACCAGTTCGAGAGTCGCTGGTGGCACGCAACGTAATAGCCCGTCCGTTGCGCGGCGCGCCTGGGACCAGGTGGGTGGCCTCAGCCAGTTAGGTTTGAACTGAGAGCAACAGTTGCATGCACGTAACGCGTGGATAAAAGCGATTTGGTCCTCTTAGATATCCGAAACCAAAAGGAGATCAGCGACGCGACCAAGAGCGCTGAGGTTCATCATAAAATTGCGCAGACTATCATACCTCACTTAGCCGTTAAAGCAATCTGCTGCATGCTATTAGATGACGGATCTGAGTTTGGAGGATTGCCAGTATGATTATTTATGATACGTATCAGAAGATCTGACCGGGGCTTGATTCCGGAACGGACGATGAAAAAGGGAGGTGGTGAACCTGAGGGGAGATGATAAGAGCAGTGAGCGGCGTGTGCGTTGTGTCGCACATGGATTCCCACGCCACATACCATACCAGCTACATATGTACATCAGTGCATACGTACTCAGACAATACACAACATCCACACTTGCACGACCCGACAGACCCCAAGCCTCCCCCCACAGCGGGAAATGGAGCAGGTTTAACCCACGTCAACGCTGTAGGCCTGGGCCGTTTCGCCGTCAATTTGCTAGCGAGACATTGGTGGCCCAACCGCGGTTGCCAAAGCCATCGTCGCTGTAAGGCCGACGCTTCGCGCTCGCCACCCAATATCCGCCTGCTACGGATTTAAGCTTTCAGCTATTTTCTTTGAATGGGCATCATGATGAACGTATCAGAGATGCATCTATGTAGTTTATAAAGCCAATCGTTACACTCTATCACTGTGTAGATAGCTATGGATGATGCCACAATAGGTCTAGATTGGAAGGCCACATTCGCAGTCGGAATGAGTGCCTTTGACCATTCAAAAGAAATGTGGTGACGTGGGATAATATGTTGCGAAGGGGAGTCAGTGGCGAGGTGGCAAGGTGGAATGTCCAGCTTATCTGCATAGGTCGGCACATGTGCGGATATCCCGGGAAACTCGATGTATTGCAACAATACGTAGAACTGAGAAATTAGAGGAAGTGGTCAGATAACCTTTCAGTTGGATCTAATTGAAGTACATCCCGGTGTTTTAATCGAGATTCCAACGGGAATGGAGCTTTCAGAAAGGAAGTTCGTCGACGCGTGGTTATGAGTGGTAACTTAGTGGTAACCGCGAACGGTGTGCTACGGTGTGACACAAGATTTTCACCGTGCAGTGTGGAATGAGGTGCCGGCGGAAAATGAGTCAATGGAATCACAACGCCCAACCATTCAATTCAATGCCTTGTTTGGCGATCATGATCAGCCGAGCATAGCACTGATGACATCATGAAATCGAGAGGTAAATTCAAGGTATTATTATGATACATGTACAGCGCGAAGATACTACCGCCAGAGCAAGTTAGGTAAAGACAGCAAACGTAGACATTGCTATGTGTGCATTTGCATAATGCTAATATAGTAAGCGCAAGCGCTCGACGTACCAGCAGCCTAGGCTTCTAACCTGTGCGGCAGTAGAGCGGCTCGATGTGGATACCCGTCCACCACAATGATCCGCTGAAGTTCAGCGGCACACTGAACGTCATCCACCGCCTACACCAACCACAGATCCACGTACGCCGTACGGGCCACATTCGGCTACAGATGTAATCAGTGAACTTCCACAAACAGGGCCAGCGGCATCACAGCGCCCAAGAGCCGATGAGAATATCTGTTTCATTTCCGGTATCGCCATGTACTGCTATCCTACAATGACAGATACAGTGTTGGTTCACTTCAAAATCGTGCAAACTTTATTTATTCAAGTTCAATCCCTTCCTTTCCTCCCACATCCTTCTCC
>KV417684.1:0-41727 GCA_001630335.1 Athelia psychrophila
CTGGGAGTGGCATCCCCCTGCTGCACCGGCCAGATTGTGTGGTGCTGGGCTGCTGCACCAGCCAGGTTGTGTGGTGCTAAGTATTGTAACTTACTGGTGCACCCCCCTTCTGCACTGGCCAGATTGTGTTGTCCTCAGTGTGGTATCCTCTGCGGTGCTCAGCATGGTAACCAACTGCTGTACCAGCCAGATTGTGCAGTGCTGAGCTTGGTCTACTGCTGCACCGGTCACTTTGTGTGTTGCTGGGCATTAGCTGCTTGTCCTGGCAGCACCATTGTGCCCCATGCCGGTTTGTCACATTAGCTTTGTTCTTGATGATAGTCCAACAATGGCCAGTTCCTGTAGCACTCAATCTCATTATATGCTGGCCAGCCTATACTACTCTCACCCACTTTGAGCCTGGCCAGCTCTGGCTGACCAGCTCAGCTTTGCAGAATTTCAGAGCGGCTGCTGAGGACTGTGCTCAAATTACCACTGATAGCACTGGGAAAAAAGTCCACAGATAGATTCATGCTCGATTGATAATATCCTGGATGCGAGAGGGTGATGAGGGGGGATGGTGCAAGCGCAGCGGGCACGGACGACAGATATCATACAGGTGCTGCAATGGTCGCCTGTTGTGCTAGGAAAACCCTTGGGCATGCCCCGAGAACATGCGGAAGATCTCAGATAATTCGACTTGGCTGGGCCACAATGGGGGCGAAATCGACATCACAAGAAGGCAGGCGGGCGCACAGCTTTCCGCTTCCACATCAGCGGTATAACTGTACCGGACACGTTTTTAAAACGTTGGTGCTTGGGGGTGGCCGCGTTGTAGCGGTAACGCCCTTTTGCTTGACTAGTGACTGTCGCGGAGATTATGCTCAATGTAGTCAGCTGTTTGCCGCATGGTGTGGATCCAGCGCTAAAAGGCCGGATAAGGCCAAGAATGAGAACGGATGCAATAAATATGCCAGTCGGGGACCAGCTCGGAATCAATATGTTGAACTTTGCAAGCCCGTGGGCCAGTCAAGGACGCGTAGGTGCGTTGCAGTAAAGGTGCCAGAGTTGGTACGTACCCGCCAGTTTCAAACATTCTGAGCAAAGGGGCATTCGCGAGAAAGGCATCTGAAATCGATTGCGTGTGGTTGTGGGTTCTCCGGTAATTATGGGGGCGACATAAACATTGCAAACAAAGTAATTGACTAACAGCCCAACCCTAGGTCAGATGGTGCTCTCAATCACAGATGATGATTATCTTTGACCGGACCTACGAGATATTCAAATTATCGCAGGTTGCCTCCGACCCGTCGAAAGCGACTGCCCTGGAGCATAAAGTCCAAAGTCTGATCTGAAACGTCCGAAATCAACACCGAGAACTGCAAGGACACTAGAACTGGGTCTCTATTTCCAGACGGGGGATGGCAGATCATCCAATTAGGCCTCCTGGGGCGTCAGCGTGTTCCCTAAAAAATTACTGCTCCGGTCCGGGTTGGATATTTGGGGATAGGTAGGTTTCAAAGTGCAACTTAAGGCAGTGGACGTTGAACAGATAAGGACAAACATCATGGCCTTCGACTACGTTCAGGGCGAGTACTCGGACTCATGGCTCGACAAGTTGTTTGGACCGCACTCTGATCAAGAGCCTGAGGGCCAAGCCTCATTTTCTGGTTCATGGGCCGATCTCGACACCACATTAAACCCTGCCAGCGGTGGTGAAGACTCAGTCAGCCAGGGGAATCTCCCTCAAGTCCTTGATCCAGTACGTTCCCCGTTCCCTAATCTCCTGCCAATAATGACCCAAATCCTCCCTGTAGGAACGTCCTTTGTGGCCTGATGAGGGCGGGATCGCTATGGCGTGCACGCCCTTTGATGGTATTACAAGGATTTTTTCCCTCTCGGATAGCAGTACAACGGTAATCGATATTCTTACCATCCTCGTCTTGTATTGACATGTTCACAGTTGATTGAGCGCCACTCCAACCTGGTCCTTAGAGGCGCCATCTGCCTTCCTAGCAGAGAAGAACCCCATTGGGCCTTGATGCCACTCTTGGCAAGTCTTTCAGGACCCAAGTACGGATTGGGTTTGACTAACCTTGCCCCGCATGCAGGGGTTGCTGGAGTTTGATCCCTCGGCTACCGAATTTCATGTTTCGAAGGAGGAAGCCCAGGAGATGGCCCTTGTACCTATAGGTTATTGCTATACCTCGTCCGTTCAGGGTACCAGGAGGCCTGTCCCAATCTATGCAAACGTAGGCAATCTAATGAAATCTATTCCGAGATGCTAAGACGCTATCCAAAGCGGTCAGGGCCTACGGCGGAAGTCGCTATTGGCGCCATGACAAGTTATGACTTCGGAGAAAAGCTAGCCTTTGGTCCTCATGGCTGGGGCCCTTTGTTTCTGGTACGGTCGCTTCATCCCATTTCATAGCAAATCTGATTGTGTACATCGTAGATCGAGCTACCCTTGAGAGGGTTGCCCCCCGTATGGCAAAGTTCGCTTTCCAGGTTCATAGCATGTCTCAAGATGTATCGCTAAATTTGATGCGCAGCCCTTGGATTCGCCGAAGGCGACACTTTCAACGAATACCCGGGACTTCACCGAGAAGGGTGGCGTCTTGCAGATTTAGCTGGTGCTTTTTACGATGTTGCCACGGAAGGCGGCGCGGTATTCACCGAATTTACACCAACTGCCCTGCATACCGCAACCTCAGCCGAAGGCGGCCCTTCCGGTAGCTCGATGCCAAGCGTTGATACACTGGCGGCGGCGCAGAAGAAGCGGAAGCGGAGCCGACGGTCGTCGAATGACTCTCTTACGACGAAGAATCCGAAAGTGGCGGGCAATCCTGCACTCGCCAAATTCCTTAAAGCAATCACCTTATGTGTGAAGGGTAAAAGGATCGAAAATTTTATCTTTTTGGAGGGCGGTCTATCACTGGCGCCGCTCAAACTCTCGCAGGAAATCCTCCAGGACGTTCTGAAAGATATTGATGGCTGCGAAAACCTCACTTCAGGCACGTAGTGCTAACACTACAACCTGCTGGAGGATTAGAGACTGACGAATGTTCCTATTATCCAGCCGACAAAGATTCTGGATTACGAAAGGCAAGTGGTCGGATATTCTGATGGTTAGTATTGAGCGTTTGCTGAAATAATTCACTCTTCATACCAGATCCGCACGGCCTTCTATACAAAGCAGAGCACACTGTACAACTGGGCAGCGAACATCTTGTATTCTACGACGCAGCTTGATTGGGACGGCCCGGATGCAGTCGAGGATGACGAAGGTCGTATCAAGGCGGCTAGAGATATTTTGGACAACGGGCGGTTTGTCGACAAAGTCGAGGAGGCAAATGTCAGGCCACATGATATTATGTCGCATAGACACTAATATTGTTGCCTTATTTTACAGGGGTTCACCATTAGGATACCGTTCGTGTCAAAGGAGATGTTGTTGTTACTTCAGCAAATCCTCCAGTGGCATTATGGAGAGGATCTCGGTCCCGACCTCCAGGTGGCGGACACTACCATTGCCCTGGCGGCAGATTTAGTGAGCAATGTCGATATGAATTATGGTCATCCACTGAATAGCGGCGTCGCAGCTTCAATCCTACCTTTTGGACTGTTGTCAGAAACCCAAGGAGCCGGGTGGCAAGCTGAAGCGAAGCGGCCTGAGGACGCTCCGTCAACAAAATCTTGCGGAACGATCCTCCAAACCCCTAAGAAGCTCTTCCAATGTTGCGGACGACACAAGCAGCGATGGTCAAGGACAGTGGCTATACGAGGCCGACAGGCTATCCATCATTGGGCGCCATGCCGGGATAAAGGAAGCGAGGAAGTCTAACCCCGCAATAGAAGTGGAACTGAAACGCGTTGTGTCTTCGGCAAAAGACTTGTGAGTGACTTTTACGTTCTTGCGGTCATGGCTCTCGGCTCATGCACGTATTTAGTAAATCGCCTCGACCACGGCCTTATGCTGTCCAGAGGAATATTCAATCGTCTCACTGCAAGCAAAAAGCATCGGGGGATGGTCTATAGCGATTAGGGCTATCATCATGTCGTATCACCATTTTGATGGATATATATTTCATTTCACGATTCCTCGGGCCTTGGAATCTAACATGTGGGTAAGTGATGACGGTGAACGTTAACCAGGAGGGTAACGATGTGGGGTGGAGGGGGACCGCGGGTGTCTTGTGCTAGAGGAAGTCGAACAAGCGTGCTTTGAAGACACTCGTATGAGGGCTACTCTCGCTCGGGTTTGTCCCTGACGAAAGGTTGCCGAATGCTCGGGCAAGATTTTCTATTGGGCTAGCACCCGGGGTTGTCCCCGGGCGGTAACGACCCGCAGAGAGTGAGCAACAGAAGTAATAGACGCCAAGGCTGCACTAGCAATCCAGGCCCCAGTACAAACACTGGCGCATCTGCCGCTCCGTCAGGTTCGCCTGCCGCAATTGGAACATTCCCTGCCCGACTATGCCCCAGGGCTTGTTGGAGTAGCGAGATGATGATGTCCAAATAAGTAACCTTTATGCAGTAGTAGTACATTCGCCCTCGTCGAGACGGCGGCGTCGGATTTCAATAGTAGTCCGCCGGGATAACAAATATTATATGATGCACGGTGGTGTGCAAAAAGCAGGGGAGGTAGAAAGTGACAGAGCACGACTACCACGTGGGAGGGGCTGCGAACGCGAACACCTTGTACTTAAGGACGACAAACTCCATGACCTTCCACTGAGGAATGCAGGCCGAGAGCGAGGAGTCGTCCTTGCCGGGCGATCGTGATGGAGTTGTCGACGCACCCATCCGGGGTGGCCGGCGATGCGGATGACGCGGGCGACGTGGAGTCTGAATGACAAGCTTCCGGCGTGGAAGGCGGTGATATAGGGGCGTACGGAGGGGGTGGCGCTGCGCCGACGGGAGAAGGGGGCGTGGGCGTGGATATGATAGGCTTGGAGGGCCTGAAGGTGCGCGGCCCAAGCACGGTATGGGCGACGTACTGTGGTTGACGGTGGGCGTCGTTGTCTTCGCGGCCAGCTTCGAGATATTCAGCAGAATGTAGACAGGATACGGCCCTGGGCCCTGGAAGTCCTTCCAGACCATCTCCTCGAAGGCCACGAAGGTCTGGGGCTCGACGTTGGGCCCCTAGTCCAAGTACTGGCGCACCTCTCCATCTGGTTCGCCTCCCGCAACTGGAACATGCCCTGCCCGCCAGTCCCCCAAGACATTTTCGAGTAGGTGTCGTCGCAGATCACCCTCGATGCGATCATGAAGGCTGAGATGAAGAGACGATGGCCGGTGGGCCGTGAGCGGTGGGGAAGCGGGCCTTCAACCGCTGCAACAGGACAAGGGCCGCGAACGTCACTGCCGTGTGAAGGTTCGTCCGGTGGAGGGCGTAGGCGATGAAGTGCTGGAGGCTGGTCTGCGATCCAGAGGAGGCAGGTATTCGGGGCAAGGGAAGAGATGTGTGATAAATCTACCAGAGGCGAGCGGTTTGCGTCCGTCCGTACCTACTGGACTAGTTGGAATTTTAGAATGGCCACACTCTGTTTGGCGTAGTAGAGGAATGGCTCAGTAGGGAATAATGCAATGCACTCACGGATGATAGGCCGGGATGGTAGGCCAATCTCGAAGCCGGGGCTTGGAAGACAATGGGGTAAACGTGATCGGGCCATTCGGTTCAAGTGCCCGGCCGCCCGTACATGACGGTCTTGAACTGGCATATTCTTTGGGGGAGCAATACACAGTCTTCGGACCTACAATGCGCACTTGCTACCTGCCTTGTTGATTTGTGTGTATGTTGGGTGTATCTGCAAAAGTTCCATAGCTTGAATTGAACATCACCTTGTGCAATGACCTAGGCCCCTAGGGCAACATAAACCCCGTTCACTGCCTGAGTAACCACTCTCGAAAGTTACACACGGCATGGAACTTTCTATGTTACTGTTAAATTAAACATGTTGCTCCCCTTGGGGGGTGGGTTGAGGTACATTCAGAAGGCATGGGTAACAAGCCGCCGCTAGGATCACAGGAGGCGAACTTAAGTGCGTTGAATAAAGGGAAATGTTTCACATCAAACCGGGCCTGATTGAACCTAGATCCCAGGCGGGGATGTGGATAAGGACGGGGTCGTAACTGCACGAGATTTCATGTGTGCGACTATATTGTATTTCAAGTGTATTAAATCTGAATGAACCATCGACCTAGTTGTCCGGCAAGTCTTCTCCAGGCCAAATACCATCGTAGTACCTATTCAAATTTTCTTTGGCCCCTTGCGCATCGTATCGCCCCCCAGGAATATGCTCAGGATACAGCGGCCTCGACCCCAGCACCCTGTTCTCAGTAACGCCTAATGCCCGGATCAGGGGGCTGAATGTCTTGGGCTTGCGGATGACTTGGAAGGCTGGCCCATCCCAGGTAAGTGCGGTGGCTCGGGGTTTCTTGACCATTGCGTATTCAAACGGTCCGAGCAGATGAGGGTGCTCTTGTTTCAAGTGATCACGCACAGCGGCTTTCACGGCGGCTGGGCTCACACCGGGTTGAAATTCCACTTCGTTGGCTTTGGCGGCCACATAGCCCACCACGGCGACGGCGAAGCTGACCATGACGGAATGCCATAGGTATGAAGGGTGCACGATCTCGCGTCCCACCATGAGCACATATTTTGTGCCGTAAACCTTCATCAGCAACCTGAACCAGGCTCGTCCTTGGTTTTCCTTTGTCTCAGCTGCACTGGCGTCAGGGGAGCTCGAATCATAGCTTTTATGGTAACGAGCGCGGTCAAGGGCTGTTGTAAACTCAAGGATGCACCCCACGGCGAGCACATCCAGCAAACCATTCTGCGTTTGCATATCAGGGATGTGTGCATCGCGGGCAGCTGGAAAGAAACCAGTTAGCTACATCCCTTGGGCGGGGTAATGTTTCCTCACATTCAAACCCATTTTTCAAAACGAAATGACGGTAGTAGAGGGCCATCAACTGACGAAGCATGCATCTTGTGTTGTTGTCGTGGAAGGTGTTGGTGATGGCCAAGCCCATCACGAACGTATGCACGATCCCGAAGCACGAACGCCGAATGGTAGCCGTCGCATAATAATGGCGCCCAAGCACAATGCTTGCCCTTGTGCCGAGCACGAAGTGCGGCGTCCCACCACGCATGTTGCTGCAAACCATGTAAGTGATCAATCTATAGTGGCGAGTCACGAATAACTCACAAAACAACCGATGAGTCCATGTGAATTGCCTCTAGTTCCCACTCGTCCTCATCAATATCCTCCGGCGTCCAGCTTGCGAATGTTTCCCAAGTACTCATTTCGTCCGCCAGAGGGTCTGGGTTTTTCTTCCGCGCTACCACCCACCATTTGCTCCCTGCCTGCGGCCATATAGAAGTGGAAAATCCATCATCGTCCATGTGTATCCAAGACACGGCGTTGGCTGTGGCTGCAGTGCCCCACGAGGTCACATTGCTCATGTCTTCGGGGTTGACAAAGTGCTGCACAATGTTGTAGGAGTGCACGTCGGTCGCTATATCAGAATAACGGGGAGGGATTGGGACGGGAGATCTGCCAAGGGGCAGGTCCAACACGTTTAGCGCGACTGGTGAGTTGGATTCCACGCTGTGTAGCAAGTCGCGCAGCTTGCCCGGCCGCAACATGGCCTCGGCGTTCCTTAGTGCCTTCTTGTCTGAATCTGGACAGCTCGTTGAGTCAGGTAAATACTAGTGAAGTTGATGGGGAAAGACATACGTTGGACCGATACCTCGGCATCAATGTCCGCCAGCATCTGCAACCCATCTTCATCGAACTGCGTTAGCCTCCCGCTGTCGGCCCCCGTAACCAGGATGTGTCGGTGCCGGTGCACATCTTGAATCTCCATGGGCGACATCTTGAGATAACTCTGCTGATCAACTACAAATATACTAGAGGGAGCGCCAGAAAGAGCTTGCTGGGAAGCCCCCTCTTGCCAATGTGGCGGCCGACCTTCTTCGTCAAATTTGGATTTTACCATACGCACGAGCTTCTGGACAAGCTTGATGTCAAATTCAGCCTGCCGCGGGGGTGGTTAGTGGCGAGAAGGTAGCGAGCCAAACCAACTCACACTTTCACTATCAGGCTGGAAAATGTACTCCGTAGGACCTTGACGGGTACTCTCATCGAACAGGGGAATAGCCACGCTTTCCTTCGACCTTTCGGTAGGTGGGGCGGCCTTGCCCTGCTTGTTTTTCCCCCCGTGTTTTACCGTCGCCTCTGGGGCAGGAGCGGGTTCCTCGAACTCGGCCGCCTGTTGAGGATATCAAAAAATCAGAGGCGCAGTTAACGTCGACGCAGGAATCTTACCGCAGCTGAATACCAAGCAAAAGTGGAGTCCCAAAACAATGTCTCGTGGTCTGTTGATGTTGATGGCGGCATGGCTTCAGGGGAAGCAGCCTCGCGTTTTCTTTTCTTTGGCGGGCCTAGGGTAAGGGTCGTGCCAGAGGTAAATTTTTTTGGGACTTTGATGACACGACCGGACGACTTCATTGCTGGCCAGGCGGCGTGCCCGGCAAGGTCCAGCAGAGATTGATCCGCCACATCCTCCTCCTCGGTCTCGGACAACTCAGGTAACGGGGAGCTAGCCGATCGGGAAAAGGTCGGAGGGCTGTTGGGCTCGAAGAAATCAGACCCGGGTTCCAGAGCCATTTGAATGTCGGCTTCTGTGCTCGCAGTTGGGTTTTTCTCCATGCGGTCTGCTTCCTCGGCGATGCCTTCCGCCGGGGCGGGCAGGTATGGGCTGCCTTTGTTAGATGTCCCAGGCTCATCACCTGTGGATATTTCTTGAAGGTCCATACCCTCTGGCTGCCCCGTGATGCCCAAAACTTCGTCGTTCCCCAACGCAGCAACCTCGGGTATGTGCTCATCCTCAACTGACATCCCATTCGCGAAAAATTTCTCAACGCCGGCGGCGTTGATTTGCAGGAGGTCCATTTCACGCCCAGAGTATGTTACCAACCACCGCAATGCCTCCACGACGTCATGGCCTTCCACGATGGACATGATCACACCCCAGATCCTGTTTTCCGCCGCCACAATATAATCTGGCTTGGGGCCAAGGCCGCGCCCCCACTGTAATAATGTGAGTGTTTTCTAACGCTTGGGTATAGTGATAATTTTAACCCACCTCGATCAACTTTGGTCGAACCACGGCGAGGGAGGCGGGTAAGTTCCCCAGCAACGCAAGCGGTGACATATGCACTGCAAGGTCCAAACAATTCTTCATGCGGCCAAACAAGTGATTCCGGTCCTGTTTTGCCATGCGAAGAACTTCATCAAGCAACGTTGGCAGGAAAGAGATCTGTGCAAGCTGCTGGAAGAATTCCTCACAGTCCCGAGGAAAAGGAGTGTTACGCTGGGAGTGGAGTTTTCATTAGGATGCAAGAAGGGATGTGCAAGAAGGGATGTGCAGGAAGGGATCCCAATCAGCGAGGAAACTCACCGTGCAGTGCCATCGAAGCATGAACGCTGCGAGTTGCAGGTTGCATGCAGCGTTGAAGTAATCTGAGTTTACCATGTTATTCCGAGCGCCGAGCAGCATTTTAACCTCAGCGTAATGAGCTGCTTGAGAGGGGGACAAGTCTTGAGGGGCTTCACTGGGAGCGGAGATTTGGCCAGGACCCTGGATGGTTTGAAGGTGTTCCCGGATGGCATTGAATGTCCGCGGCCAGGTGGATGTGCCGGTGAGGAGGCGTGCAATCCTCGAGTGAGTCACGTCGGTCGGTGGGACACGAGCTTTCAGGTACTGGTCCCCGCCCTGACTTCCGTAGCCAAGTACTGCGGCCAATCTCTCCAGAAGTATGCACTTAGTTATCACCTGCGCCTTGAAGTTTTGCATGTAATTGGTTCCAACGCTGCAGTCACCACTTTGGAGCATCAGGCTTATGGCCTTGATGTCGATGTCTTTTTCAGAAGTTGGCACGAACATCTCGACCATGCTCCCGAGGCTCTGCCGGGAGGGACCCTCTCAGCAAGTACGTTAATTGCCAGTAAAGCATACCCACCTCCAACATCACATGCCCACTTGAGCGCCATTCTTCCGCCTTGGACCAGTCGGTGACTGCACGAGCGAACGGTATGCACTCCCGATCATACCATGTCCCCGCGACACTCAGTGAGACTGAACCTCCGTCACCACATTGCGAGCTAGAGCTTGAGGTTTTCTCCAGGCTACCAGGACGGGCCTCTTTGTTGGGGGTGGTAGCGCTTGGGGTTTTCCCCAGGCGGCTACCAAATTCTGCACCATGTTGAGTAGACATTGTTGTGGTGGGTAGCGAGTAAAGCCTGAGGTTGTTATTGTAACCGAGCTAGTCCTCGGCCAGCACTTATACTGTGCCCGCCATCACTGAGCCGATCCATTGATACTGCGTCCGAATAATGGTGCTGTGACTCTTACCTCGACCCCGAGCATCCTTGCACCTCCACCCTTGCCCACTTTATAGACGCCAGGGGATAACCCCAAGCGTTCCATCGCAACATCTCACTGCAGCCCAACCCTCACTCTTCCTTCGGTCGCACCCCGATTGCACGCTCTGCCCTCACAAGGCTCCTACTCGCTTGAGGATAACCCCAACTGAGTCTCGTTTAACACCGCTCATTCCAACCCCCAACGATTCCCGATTGCATTCAAACCCGCGGGTTCGTTTCCCATCTCCCAAGAAAACAGTGGGTCTTTCCTCGCCTTTCATCGTTCCGATGCCAGCGTTCACTCGAACTGCCTTCGACTCGGCAGATGCGCGTTCTATCGTTTCCGCTCTCAAGCGTATCTATCCAAGGGAAAAATTGGGTGCCAAAGGACCCGGGGAAACCCGGGGCGTGTCAAATACACCTCCGAGGCTCCTGGTACGCCTTCACCCTCGCAGATTTATTCCTCATGTGATTTTGACTTCCTACCCATAGCGTTTTCCTGCGCCTCGTCCGCCTCAAGCCCACGACACCGGCCGATGGCATGGTATTAGATGATCCAGTGACTGAGCCAGCCTGCCCTCCAACATTCAACGTCCAGGAGGAGGTAATTTCGTTCCAGGTGAGCTTGATTTGTGACAGCACAAACCCTTAGCTTGCCTGACTGCTCGCAAGTACACACCTATTACAGGCCTGCCATGGTCGGCCATCTTTACTATGTTGACGACGCGGCTCTCGAACGATGTGGGACCATTCCGGGGCGGGCCAGGTAGGTGAAAGTCCCGGTGGATGCGAAAATACGCTGAAGGTCAAGCCATGTAGGAGCGGAAACCGTGCACTGCATGATCACGGCGGGTACCACTTCACTAGATCAACGCCGCAAGCTCATAGTTGCCATCCAAACATGTGTCCCGAAGCAAGACACCAAGGTCATAAGGTAAACTCCGCTCTCGCTTAATTCTATCCTCCCCAGTTGATACCGAGAAACCAGTTCACGTTCCGTTGACCAGGTCTATCAAGACCTCGTCCAACAACGATATTCAGACCCGCCTACAAGCATTCCCTTTTCGTACCGCGACCGACATGGGTCGCTGATACATCAGACGGTGCTTTACGACCACTTGAGGCTGGGTGATGGATTGCCCATCACTCCCGCTGTGATGAACTTGGCATGTCAAGTAACCCTTCGATACGGCCCATCGAAGGTTCTCCCATCCCCAGCGCTTGAACTGAACCGCGCGGACGCTTTCCATTGGGCTTGCTCAAACCCGCCGCCTGCTGACTGGCGGGGGTTGCGCATCACCCCGCTCTCCGACGACAGGGTTTGGAGCCTTATTGTTGAAGAGTACCGTGGGCCGCACGCCGATCGGTAAGTACGCAGATAGAGTGCCAGAGAAATGCTCATATGCCATCTGAACAGGGACATAATGATCTTTGATGTACTAAACTCCCCACCTGACGTTGCCGCCGACAGCTCGAGGGAGCAGTTGACTCAGCTCTCTGGACCGCAGTTGTCCACCCTGCACATCCTCTACGTAAGTCCTTTCCACACACAGGAGGGTCTTGAATTCACCTATGAGCAGTTTGCCGACACTCAGGAGCCCTGGAGGACTGGCTACCGGGTCTTAGATTATGTATTCACCATCACCAGATCTGCTCGCCTGACCGATTTTAGCTTTCCAGTGAGTGCAGATGTGAGCTTCCCCTTTGTTCCTTCTAACAGCGTACAGGCGCTGGGAGATTGGGTAGCATGGTCGGAAAATTGTGACTTGGATGGTATCCAGACTACACGCGAGAATATTGCGATGGCCATTCTGACAGTGCAAGCGTAGAGCCCAGATTCGTGCTGGAATCATGCCCCGGACCTAAGTAGCAGATAATTTTAATCTTACTGCTGCTCCTTACTTTATCCAAGGATTCTACTATGCATTATCCCCGTGACGTTGTCGCTAGCACCTAGTACGCGTGAAATATATTTTAACTGGATCGGGCATGCTGCAGTATAAATCGGAGCCCTCTATGCCTCGGAGTCGAGCTCTGGAGTCAACTCCTTCGCACAAGCGTCCATCACATCCTCGTCGTAATCCCGCTCTGGCGACGAAGCGTTCCATCGCGGTTGACTTATAAAATTGTTGTAGTGCCCTGCCTCCATCAGATCTTTCAGGCGACATTCTGCTATCCAAAACAGCCTATAGCGCGTACACTCTTGTCGCAATGTCTTGATGCTCTCCTCCAGCTGCTTTACTTTGGCCCTTAAGTCTGACAACTCTTTCGAATCAGCTAGTCGAGGTGATTAGGCAAAGGCTGAGGAGGCCTAAATCGGTGCCTACGCTCACCTTGGCCTTCTGCATTTTCTGTCCTGAAGACGGCCGCAATGTCAGCCTTGAAGATTAGCGGAAGTGGTATACGCACTTTCTTTCGCTATTATGCGACGCCTCAAAGACGCCGCGCGTCCTCTTGCGCGGTCGTTGATCGTCGGAGCTAAGATCACCGCTGTTGACTTGGGCTGAAGGATTGTCATTTTGCGTAATGGTTGCACGAGGGCCAGTGACAGGTTCAGGTTGGAAAGTTGAAGGCATTGTCTCGATGGTTCGACTTAGAGGGAGGTATGGCAAGATTGGATGACTCTTCAGGTAAGACTTTGTAGACCTTTATACGTCTTCAGCCAGCCGCACCGCACCCTCCGAACCGGGGCAACAGCGCGGCTCAGGGCAACAGCGCATCTCGGGGCAACGTCGCAGCTCGGGGCAACAGCGTGCCTCGGGGCAACGTCGCAGCTCAGGGCAACGGCGCGCCTCGGGGCAACAGCGCTGCGAGCTGGTTTTCCAAATGTTGCCTGTGTGAGGTATATGAAGGTCCGTAGAAGTCTTCATATTTTGACCCATTTTTGACCCGCATTTACCTTCCCCCCCATGTCTACTTCATTGGATGAGAACCCAGCTGTCGGGGACAAGCGCGCTGCTGCATTGGAATTAGGCCCTAGGAAAAAATCGTGCGTTCCCTTTAATTTTTTGTCTTCACTTTCGGAAATTGACGTTGAAGCAGGCGAGCATCTGACCCATTGGTGTCCACAGGGCGTCACTTCTGTCGAACTGTTTTTGCCATGTGTCATCCTGTTGCTCTGCTAACAAATGGTCTTGCTCGGGAGGTGGAGCTAGAGGAAAAATCGTTGGAGGACTTCAACGCTAAGTATGACTCATTCGCACCTGTCATTGTATCATCTTCTGATGCTCTTTCACTCAGAGAGAGATCAGAGCATTCTGTGTTCAAGGAGCTGTTAAAAATGGTTCCCGGCTTGGAAGACCGCATACAAGATTTCGATGAGTTAGAGACTGTAGCAGATCACGTGCGTGCGTTGTCAAAATTTAACCCTCCTTCTAATCGCTCTGCCTATTGCAGCTTCGGAAAGGTGCGGCCTCGGCTAGAGGCGACGACACCAAGGGTCTCAAAGGAGCGATAATTGACTGGATCACCCCCAAAGGGGATGTTCTCAGGCCGCCTCTGTCCCGAAACTCAAAGCTGACCCGAGGGTTCCATCACGAGACGACTGGCTCCCTTTTGTGCCCCACATACCTTGATTGGTCAGATCCTAAGTGCGTAAACGCCTATTCCAACAACGTCATACTGATCTTTTTCTCAGGACAAAGTCAGGCCTACAGACAGGGGAGATTGCCGCCACTGGCGATAGCTGGCCCATGTTCCTTTACGCCGACTCATTGTACGACGAATATGACCCTTGGAAAGGACTGCTTCGCAGCCAACTTCTACTCAATGTGGGTATATTGTCAGGCTATGGTAAGCACTCGTTTACTAATTTTGCAGGCGTTCAAATTTGTCTTCACATCACCAAGCTCCGTTGACAAGGATGCATCGAAGGCCACTCGTTCTGGAAACGCTCGCCTTCATGGGATGACTCGTACGACGAAGGCTTCCATTGCGTATATCGCTACTCAGGTGAGGCTCATTCAGCGACCGAGCTTATCTGGCTTCTGATTTGCTTGGTTCTGAAGGTTCGATTCGCGCTGTGTTCTGCATCAGTATTTGCACGTACAGACTCTATTACCGACTCAGAGCGCTTCTATCACAGCATTCTGGAGCTTCTGAATGATGCCGAGGAAGCCAAAGAGGTTGAGGAGCTGCTCTCATGGTGGGATGGGTAGGCACAAATTCAATATTCTCGTGACGTGACATTGCTAAAGCAGTGTTTTTCTAGCCAAGTCTTTGCGAGCTTCGCTAAACCTTTGCGTTCTATTTCAGCTAACTGCGTTGCACAGAAGATTCGCGCCAGAAGGCAGGCTGCATCAGCTGTTTAGCACAGTCCCTATCGCTTTCTCGATAAATTTGTTTTGTCATCTTCTAATTCTCATTCCACCGTTACCACTATTTTCTTTCAATTCAATTGATTTCATGATCCATACCATATGCCCACAAGCTCCGCCCAATGTCACAGGCTGCCCACCAAGAAGTCAGATTGAATAAATTATCAAAAATGCAACGAATCTGTCAAACACAGCAGAAAAATTACAGGTCATTATAGAGTCTGTCATCACGATGGTGATTGATATATTTACTACAACATGATAGAAATGGTCAATAAGCATAATAATGGTGCAGGAAGGTCGTATACATTAACATCGCCCATCGGAGACAAAGCCTGCCGACAAATACAGTCCCTGTTACCCCCGCTGGATGCTGCCAACAAAGCCGTAAGTCTAGAAGATAGCCTATCAGAGACAAAGCATGCCAACAATTACAGTCCCTGTTGCCCTCGTTGAATGCTGCCAACATAGCCACAAGTCCAGAAGATAGCTTATTGGAGGCAAAGCCTGCCGACAAATACAGTCCCTGTTGCCCTCGCTGGATGCTGCCAACAAAGCCATAAGTCTAGAAGATAGCCTATCGGAGACAAAGCATGCCGACAATTACAGTCCCTGTTGCCCTCGCTGGATGCTGACAACATGGCCACAAGTCCAGAAGATAGCGTATTGGAGGCAAAACCTAACGTCCTTTCCAATCCCTGCTGCCCTCGCTGCATGCTGCCAACATAGCCACAGGGCCAGAATATCGCCCGTCGGAGGCAAAGCCTGACGTCCTTTACAGTCCCTGGCAGCCGCTGGGGAAAATGATCATTTTGGTTTAGGTTTGCAGGAGTACACAACTTTCGCAGACTTTGCAATACATGGAACAACTATAGCGTCCCTAATAATGTTCTACCAACTGGTATATCAAAGTGATGGTTATTCTATGAAATATATGAATTCTCAACTATTACAAAGCTTTGCGATAAGACTTTCACTTACCTGATGTTCCATCTCCGGATTCTCGGGTAGGCTTTTAAATCGTCGTGAAAGGTTGTGTATGGGGTGCTAATTCGGCACTCACTTTGCTTTACAGATACTCATTCCCCCAAACTGCACACCAGATCTTCGGCGCTGCCGGGCCTCGTGGATCGCGATGTCTGCGATCCAGCATGCGAGATCAGCACACGGGAATTTCGGTTCCGTGGTGCCCTTGCTTCTTGCTCCCTCCCTTGCTTCGGTCAAGGGGTGCCTCAGTGACCACCGTCTAGTCGTCCTGATTTCTTATCGTTATCGTTATTCTTTCCGTTGTCCTAATTCTCAGAGCCCAGTGCGCTCTATCCAACAAACTGATATCGTCAGGTTCTATATAAACCGTGATGTACGTGCTCTAGGCAACTATCAATGCTATGTATACAGTATGCTTGCTGAAAATATCAATATTTTCAGATTCAAATCGTGACATGAACATCCAGAGTCCTCCAATTAGTAAATATTGACAAACATTATTTAGTTCCAACCTTTCCGCGACCATAAATATGTGAGATAATATTGAGGTTCCACGGCCCCTCGCTCGCGCAGCAGCCTGGCGAGCTCGACGTGACCTCGCTCAGACGCTCTACTCAGTGCCGTGCTACTCCCCCCTTTCCCAATGTTAACATCGGCTCCGGCGGCCAGCAGGAGCTCGGCGAGCTCGATGTGACCTCCCGCAGACGCTTGAATCAGTGCCGTGCCATTGAGCCATCCCACAGCGTTCACATCTGCTCCGGCGTCCAACAGGAGCTTAGCGAGCTCGATGTGACCTCGCGCAGACGCTCGAATCAGTGCCGTGACATCGCGCCCTACCACAGCGTTCACATCGGCTCCGGCGGCCAGCAGGAGCTTGGTGAGCTCGACGTGACCTCCCGCAGACGCTCCAATCAGTGCCGTGCCATTGGGCCCTCCCAAAGCGTTCACATCGGCTCCGGCGTCCAGTAGGAGCTTAGCGAGCTCAATGTAACCTCCCACAGACGCTCTACTCAGTGCCGTGCCACTGTACTCTCCCACAGCGTTCACATGGGCTCCTGCGTCCAGCATGAGCTTGGCGAGCTCGACGTGCCCTCCCACAGACGCTCTACTCAGTGCCGTGCCATCGTGCCTTCCCACAGCGTTCGGATCGGCTCCGGCGTCTAGCAGGAGCTTGGTGGGCTCGAAGTAGCCGCCTTTTGCTGCTGCTTGCAGGGGCGTGGTATAGTAACCTCCCAAGGCATTGACATGTGCGCCATTGGTGATTAATTGCTCCACAACTTTGCTCAAACCGGCTAGGCAAGCGTAATACAGAGGGGATGCAACAGTATTTTCAGGTTCCCAACGGAGGACCTCCGAGTCCGGATTGTGCAACCGAACCCAATTGATCATCGCGCGGCTTCGAGGATGTGTCAAGAGCTTCAGCAGCAGTTTCATAAGGTGAGGGCAATCTGCGTGGGCAGAATGAACATGGTAGACCCAATTCTCAGCCGCATATTGAGCTAGCGGGAAGAAGGATAAATGGCCCTCAGTGATGTAGCCGGGAGGTTCCTTATCAAGAATACTCTCCCGGTCGAAATACAGCAGCTGTGCGAGACAAGTTTGAGCGATGACAAAGTGCGAAAGCTGCTCGCTGGTGCAGCACTGCGTCTCTGCCATGGATCTCAGGTGTTTGATGAGGTACTCCTTGACGGAGAAGTGCGCTAGTTTGACTGTCCCTGCTCATTCTATAGTAAGTTACAAATAATTCATTAGCATGAAATCGTACCGTGGATCTCAGTAATTAATCCATCACATATAGTCAATACGGCTCCAGGATCCTTGTAACGCATTCTAGGATCATATAATGGGACTTCTGTCCACCAGTCCGTGTAGCGACATTGCAATACACTGAAATAATTCAGGCGCCGCATTGTGAGTTTGACCGTATTATTCAGAGCTGGATTTATCCCTATGCATTGCAATGCAGGTGGCCAGGGGGCATATGCCCTTTCCGCCCATGCATACCTACTATTTGTTTATATTAGTTGATTATATCAACATCTATTGTTTTCTTAACATATCACGGCACACATCTCATCCATACCGGCATTAAAACCTGAGCGCTCAGCGTACTGGTCATTTTGGGATGGGCAATGCTTCTTTTCAATTATGCATGCCTTACATAAATACAAAGTTGACATCTACGGATACGCCAGCCTCATCGGGGAATTCAAGCCCCTATCTATCTGCGAAACCTGAAAGCTCTGGCTTTTCGGCCAGCACCGCGACAGACAGTGGCCAACAACACGTGCGTAAAACAGCCACGTAATACCCCTGGCCCGAATATTAACCTCCCCTGGCCCGATCGACAGCTAGTAATATACAATACTCGGCACGCGTAAAGCGACAGCAACCAGCCGGCATCCGGTAGAGCGGTACAGGCGAGGACGTGTAGAGGCGCCGCCTGGTAACAGGGGGTATGGGCGCGACCGGGATGACTGAACAGTGAGCTGGGCACGCGCTGGCGGCGGCAGCGTAGGTGGGATACAGAGCGGCGTGCGAGAACTGCACAGACGCCCGGGAATTGCGATACTTGCGTAGGAGGAGGGTGGTCGGGCCGGGACCGCTGGGGCAAGTCAGCTGCCAGTGCTGACAGCGGCGAGCTCGTGAAAATCCTGGGGCTTGAGCTGGCGGTAACGAGTGCATGAGTTGGCGTGGAGGCCCGCCGCAAGGTCGGGTGAGGGGTGGCTACCAGAGCAGCTTGTGGGCGCCTATGGGTTTTGAGGCATGCGCGCGAGTGTGGATGTGTATCGCCTGGTGGTGTGGCCAGGGAAATGAGAGGCGACCACGAGAAGCCGTATGTGTGTGTATGCATAGACGTTGAGGATTATGCAATGCATGGGCGGGGGGTGCGCGCGAGGTGGCGAGCGAGGCAAAAATACTCTAAAAAGCCATTAGCCAGGGTAATATACAATAAAACGGGTGGGAATTTACATATGAATAGCCCTATGGCTGTCGCTGTGGGTCCTACGTCTTTTGAGGGAGGCTGGCGGGCGGGGAATTTTGCCAACCTACATACACCGAGCTTAGCGATGTTGCAACGCGGCCACTGGGTGGCAGGACTGGCTCTCCATGGTGTTAGGGCATTGAGGTAACGTAGACGAGGTGCAGGAGTCAGAGTGATAGAAAGGGGAAATATGGGATGTTCTGTATGAAGAAGTAGCAACACGCAAGCGACCGACATGGCTACTACTAGAGTCCCACGCCCTACAATCTGAACAATTCACACGGTGCACGGTACGTGACAAAACTGAGCACGCCCATTAATCTGGCAATAATGATGATTTTCCAAAGTGTATACTGTAGACTAATCCTCCAACTCATTGTCCGTGTCTTCGTCGTCAAAATCCAGCTCAATTACCTGCTCAGGACCATTGTAAGCATCAACACTGTCATCGGGAGTGTTGCCAGCGACAATAGGCTCGGCCGCCGATCGTACAGTACTCCATTTGCGCCCCCAGGTATCAATGATGTCGTCTTCCATGGCGCATTGCTTGGCCGCATATGCGCTGAGGCCCTCTGCGAACGCACTCGACATATCAAGGGAGCGCCGTGAGAGCTGTTCCGCCCACCACTGCAACTTGGACTTGCCGAAATGCAAGACTCGCCGCATCTCTTCTTCAACTAGCTCTACTTCAAATTCCCAATGTTCGGCGCGTGCTTTAGCCTTCGCCCATTCGACGCGGAGGGCTAAAGTGACTGGTTAATACATAGAATGTGGAGAAGAGACGGAGCATCGTACCTTTCCGTGTAAGTGGATCATTCAACCCTTCGATGTTGACCCCCGTGAACCATATCCATGATGGGCCACGAAGGCCCTCTCCCACCGACACCACTTTCTGCACGCGGCGCTCATGCTCCATGTCAAGCTCGGTCACCACCCCATTCGCTTTGTGTACGCGATTAGCCGCATCCTCCTCCTGCTGCGTAAGCTCCCTCTCGTTGAGGGCACGAACATCGGCCTTGTTCAACGCTCGCAAACTCGTATCCCACGTTCCTGGCCCCCGAAGCTTTGTGAGAGCGGCACGAGCCCGGCGATACTCATCTGCAGCAGCACGGACCTTATCGTCGATGCGACCCTGTGCCTCCCGCGCTCGCGTATTCTGGATCTGCCCGGTAACGTTCGCAATCTTGAATTGGTTGGCGAAAGATCTTGTCCGTAGATGGTGCCGGAGTGACTCCAGAGCATCAGTTGCTTGGGCAAACCGTATGCGATCTTCTAGGTCTGCAAGTCCGTTTGGGCAGAAGCGACGAACACGGGCCTTGGTGAGTTCGGAGGGCATATGTAACACAAAGTCTTCGACGTTAATTGGCGCGGGGTTAGATTCATGCTGGGCGGGGTCAAATCCTGGCATGTGGACACGCTGCAGCTCCCGGAAACGTTTGAACCGTTTGAGAAGGGTCGTCCTCCGTTCCACCACAGTCGTCGTTTGAAGCAGGGTTTGCCGACGAAGACCCTTAATATCAACACGCAATGCTTGCCTGCAAAGTCTCTTGTTAGTTGATGTATCCTGCGATAGGTAAGCCACTTACTGTAGGTTTTCGATGAGCAAACCGAGGAACAGAAATGCGCTCGCGGTGACTCCTTGATGTATGGACCCTAGGCCCTGTTCGACGCGCTCCTTTGCCTCCTCAGCCAACACCAGTTTGATTTCGTCCATTGTAACAGCTGGGAAATGTAGGTTAGAGTGTTATACCATATCATAGACGAGGGCGTGGAATACTCACTGGCATGTGGTAAACGATATGGATCCGTCTTTTTCTTATCCAACACCCATTCAGCCAGCTCCTGCTCCATCGCCTGTAACTCTACCGGATCTGATTGATGTAGTCGGTCGTTAAAACGACGAAAGTCGTTTCGCGTGCGTATCGCTTGAGGTATCGCGAGGAGCATATGCTTTAACAGCAAGTTTCCTAGAAATGAATTAGTATATACATCGTTATGGTATGCGTCGTGTACTTACCAAGACCCATCGCCTTCCGCCAATTCACCCAACCGCAGCAGTCGTCGAGCGTCTCCCAGCGATGGCCAGGGAGCATCTCTGCGGTTGACGGGCCCTGCCCGACCAACTCTGCCCAGTTCCTCTCGCATCCCTCGCCGTCCGTACGGCCAGTTCCCGGGGCGAAGTTAAAAGAAAATTCACTGTGACACTTTTCTTCGTGGCTTTGAAGGTGGAATTTAGGCACCACCGGGATGACCATGGGGGGGATTATTTGTAAAGTAACGGGCAGGAATCTGAGTCGCTGGAAAAACCGTAAGAACCATTGACAGGCGACATCATAAGATATCATGAGCATTAAAAGATTTAAGCCGGTGATGGCAGACATCACGAGGAAGTCCATGTTACATTGCCTATAACCGACCGTCAGTAATAAGTAACCATCTGATATGAAACACAACGTACCGCTCGCCTTTCTGCAAGTCACCCATTCCAAGTGGTCGGAACATTTGGTGGCGAGCACAGCTGACACCGCCCACGCCCGTGGCTCGCAATCCTTTAGACTTCTTGGTAAGCATATTAAGAAGGGCTTGAAACCCCACGCAGGTGCTGATCTAATAACAAGATAAGTCTTGCGTCGAGGCTAGACAAATAACACCACTCACTTCTTCTTCGTCCACATACTTGGCGACGAACTCTGAGTACGGGGTGTAGTCAACAAAGTAAGCCCACCCAGGGTTGAGCACTGGATCCGAGACGGCACCGCGGAGTTTGCTTCTGAGACGAAAGTTGGCGTCCATAGCCAAGATGAGCATGTAAAGGAAGCTGTGCGCTGTGTGAGCTTAGTTTAAGTAGAGAAAAAAGCACTTACCGTTTCTCTGGTGCTATATCCTCGCTGTCCCAGCCCGGTAGAAGATTCATCTCAGGATTTGGACACGCTCGACATGGCACTGCGAGCGAGCCAGGAGCAGTCGAACTGATGCGTCCAGGGTCATAGGCTCGACCAGCCCGTTTCAGCATCTTGAGATGGCGCCACTCGCGAACCATCAGCATGAAGCTCTCAAGGCGATCCTAGGGCGGTAGATTAAACGTCAACTCAATATATGGACAGTATTGATAACATACCGGGGGGGGGTGAAGACCGGTACTATCTGTGAGGTACACCAGCGAGCGGTAGAAACCGTGTCCGCTAGTCTTCCCTTGTAGATTGAGGGTTTGAAAGAAGCGCAGAACTTCCATGGTCGCACAAGTTTGCGGCCGGAGTGGGGTGGCAGGATACCACCCGATCTGCAGGAGCTGCATGTGCTTAGGTACACTATTGCACCGACAGAATTCGAGATGAATTGTGTGGATGCCGTTAGTATGTATGACTACGAAGTCCTTGCTGCCGGCTTTGAAGGCACTACAGGGTTGTCCAGGACCATGGCCGAGTTGGACACGAAGACCCAGTTCTTTCAGCGACGAACAAGCAAAATATGTGCCTGTCCACTTCTGATATCACGTTGAGAAACATGACTATGTTTTGAAAGGCCCGAAAACACATACCTCAATCACATGCAGTGGATTTTGGCGGTGACGAGTGACCAGGCAGCTCTGACACCACATGGGGCCGTGCGTGCAGTCCTTGCAGCGGTATAAAGATACATTAGCGCACCCAGCGCATTTGTCTTGAGACCGTCCCCGGCCGTCCATGACCATGAGGGCTTCTAAGTAGTCGTCCCGGTACTCTATCCATTGCAATAGTGGTGTATCCTGACAATCAAACAGGTCAGCATGTCCGCCATTATGAAAAAGCTACTTCGACTTACCGAATTTGCATAGCGCTTAGCTTTGACCTTTGGAATGACCTTGATTCCAGGGACGCCCCCACTAAGGATCTCTGGAGTGATGCGTGGAAAGACGTCAGTATCATCCAGCTCGATCTCATACCGTCCGTCCTCGTCTGTTGGTATGGCATACTGGGGGCCGTAAACTTCTTCAGGTATCGGGCCAGAAATTGCGCTTTGTGAGAAGGAGACTGCGGAGTGGTCGACGGTGATGCGACGAGTCAAGAAAGGTCGCTCGTCGTGGTTGTGGAGACCCTGCGGCAGTTTCCTCTTGTGACTTCTCGAGGTCATATAAGCGGTGTGTGAGATGTAAACCAGTCACGTTGCAACTACCTGTCTTAGTTACATAAAATTAAAAAGCCGATTATGACGGGTGGCCGTAACGATCCTCACTGCAGTTGGGGAATGCAAAGCTTGCAGGCGAAAAATTGGTAATATATTCAAAAGCGCGCATCATGCGCGCTCACTGTTGGGCGTACAAGCATAACCTAGCCCATGGGTTACTCTACAGCTGATGTATATAAGGCACGTGCCGTCCAACAATATACAAGCGTAGCCTAGCCCATGTATTCATGTATAGTGAACGGGCGTATCGTCCTGCGGTAACTGAGGTCCATGAATTAGCAACTCGCCGATGAACTCTTCCACCGAATACCTCCACCTGGGTGCAAGGAGGCTGCTGGCAGACACGTATGAGTACCAATATGGAAGAGGGGATGCATGGCAAGACGCACCAGCAAACGACCATAGGTCAATGACAGTGGACAGGCTTCAACTCGCCGATGAACTCTTCCACCGAATACCTCCACCTGTGTACAAGGAGGCTGCTGGCAGACACGTATGAGTACCAGTATGGAAGAGGGTATGTATGGCAAGACGCACCAGCAAACGACCATAGGTCAATGACAGTGGACAGGCTTCAACTCGCCGATGAACTCTTCCACCGAATACCTCCACAGGCTTCAACTCGCCGATGAACTCTTCCACCGAATACCTCCACAGGCCTCAACTCGCCGATGAACTCTTCCACAGAAGACAATAGCATCAGCTGGGATGGCCACGACGGTGTTGTTCCCTGGGAGCAGCCATTGCAAGCCCCGGCTCAGCAGGCCTGCTTGGAGCTACGTTCTGGGGAAGACATCAGGAATGGACATGGCACGACAGTGATCAAGGCTTACCTGCTACACACCCCTCCTCACGCCATCCTGCAACTGCGACGTTGAACTGAGAGACACCAAGTCAGTTATGAGTGATACAAGAACAAGTATACAGGGCTCACCGGGGCGTGGCTCGGTGAAGGAGCCTGGAGCGAAAGGGAATGCAGCTATACGACACGAAGTCAGTTGCAGGTAGTGTAGCACGGTGCACGAAGTACTCACGAAGGCGACCTGAGCTGCCGTTGCCAGCGGCCCTAGTGGGAGAGGAGAAGTAAGCGAAAAGTAAACATAAAGAGGGGAAGCTCACCGACAATAAGGAAACAGGTGGTGGTGGTAAGTGGGAGGAAAATGTTAGCGGCGAACAGGGTTTATATATGTTGTTGTTTAGGGCAAGCTGACATGTAGCGAAGGAGATGACACGTTGCTGATTTCTCAGACTATGTCACATGATTAACAGCGCATTTTCTGACTCAGTGACTGAGGTGATGGTCTACTAGTACATATATCAGACCTTATAGAATACTTGTGCCAAATCAAATTTACAATATGCGTGCACGACATAATAATACATATCACCCTAAATGCTTGCCCAGGTCAAACTGACTTCAAGCCCGATAACAACTGAATGTAAAGTTTTGCTGAGCTGATGAATCTGCAGCGCAAGGTCTCTGCACTCCTCCAAGTCCCCTGACAGTTCCCCATCCATCACACGTCCCAGGTATGCTAGCATCAACTTCCCTGTAGTGACTTTGCCTTCCGCCGCTTCAAGGATGAGTTGGTTGGAGCTCTGATGTGAGCGCTGATTGATAGCAAGCCATTCATCTTTGAAGACCGCTGGCCAGCGATCTAATGCACCTGCCTCCCATTCGAGATCGAGCATCCATCGACGGAGCGCTACCATGCGCCGTCGGGCGCTCCATAAAGCCCAATCCTGCAGAATGTCTGTCGGGACAGGAGGGCCAGATATATTGGCGCAAGGTGGATGGGTTGGGATAGATTTGAGGGGATGACCAGCGGATTCAGTGGATACGAGGAAGTTGATGAGTGCCGGAGCGAGCGGCAAAGGACACCGATCACCTGGGAGGGGCGATGTTCGATTGAGGAAATAGTTGTGGGTGGGAGGAGACGTGGGAGGAGACATTTCAGAAGACGAGAATCTCGAGGAGCTGTTTGCTATTAGGCCTAAGCCACGCTTTCTTGGGAACATAGTTAGACTGGGAAGCCGTCATAAGTGAATGCTCACTTTGAAGCTCGTAGACGACCTTTAGCTTGTTCTACCAGTTTGTTCCTTCGTCAATCAGCATCAGTATGTTGAAGCTGCTCAAGAATGGATTGTAAATTACCTTTGATAGTAGCGTCGCTGGTTCATTGCCTTACGCTGCTTCGTTACTTCGGCTTTGGTAGGTTCCATCATCTCGTCTGACTGGTCGCCGTCTGAATCGAACATCCACTGCTGGTCGGAAGTGTAGCTGTGCCCGTTTTTGAATCGAATCTGTGACGTCATGTTGAGAAGAGAGGGTAAAAATTGTCGATCTGAGAGGAGAGGGAGCTGAGGTCGAATGCGACACACATGTGACAGTACTGTCAGTGGTGAGTGCTACGCAGGTGCTACCGCATTGGGACGACCACGAACGCCGCGGTTCATGATCAAATCATCATCTTTTCCCTTGTAACTGTCACTCACAAGCATCTAGGACAGTTCTAATTCAGTGCATTACGAATGTATGTATTGAAATTGCGGATATTAAAAAAATTGCGACAAGTTTGTTGTCGAGGACTTGTCGAAGACTGGGTTCGTTTACTGCGTTACATGTGTAGAGGGCAATCTTAGCGCTGATCTTGATGACATTCATTGCCTCGTTTTCATGTTATATAGATCGATTTTTTGGCAGTCCTCTCATTTACTACTATGATATATATGTTCCATTTTGGCTCACAGAACTCGCAGCTCTTCCCTGTTAGAAGAGAAAGGATTGTAGTTCCTAGACACGTTTATGCCACACTCCGGGATACCAGGTTACATCACATTCAACTTCAGTGTTCCCTATTTTCGCTGGCGCACAACTGTGGTATGCATATGACAGAATATCCCATACATTACATTAATATCCAACGTACTAATACATGAAAGCAATTTCTACAGAGTATACACCTCACCGGCTTCAGTAGCAGCGTCAAATGCCCTTTGAGCATCAGCTCTGGTCGGATATTTCTGATACACAGAATTAGCAACACCTTGGGTTTGAGACGCCGCAAAACACCTGCGAGTAGGTGAGTGGACTGTTAAAATGCGAAACAGATGGCGACACACCATGCAGGATAAACCCCGGGCGATCGTCCTTTGAAAACAACATGCCATGTGGGGCCAAGGAAACCATCGTCTGCGGCAAGGAACGCGGCCAGTACAGCGGCGGGGGTGGGCGCTGACGGAGCAGGTGGTATTATGCTTTCACCGCGACGCGGGAGAGATCGGACGAGGCCCATGCCATAGGCCAAAACGTACGCGGTTTCTGCTTCAAGACGCCTTTCGTATCCCTCATGAACACACCGGGGAACATTGATGACACGAACTTTGGCGTCCTCCCTAGAAGATGTGAATTGTTGGTAAATTGTTATTGATCGTGTCAGAAATACGCACCAGCTATCGTATACTCCCGGCTCTGTGCCCTCGAAAACCACCCACGCTCGCTTGGTTCGATTGTTACGAAGGCCGCGGCCTTTTTGAGGAGTCGCGTTTACTGGAGGGGGGGTGTTTATTGGAGGGGGGGTATTTACTCTCCGGACAAGGCCATTTGGATGGCCTTGTGAGGAATGGGCAGCGCGATGCCTGACACAGACACAGGTGAGAACTTGACAGTGATAGCATGTAGAATGACATACCAGGAATCCATTGGTCCTGCTTCACGTCCCGCACTCACAACATAGTGCCGCTCTCCGTCGGCCCGCTCAGTCTGTGCCCGCTCAACCCGGACACGCTCAGCCCGGACACGCTCAGCCCGGACACGCTCAGCCTGCGCCCGCTCAGCCTGGACACGCTCGGCCTGGACACGCTCAGCTCGGACCCTCTGAGCCTGCGCCCGCTCAGCCTGGACACGCTCGGCCTGGACATGCTCAGCTCGGACCCTCTGAGCCTCCGCCCGCTCAGCCTGAACACGCTTGGCCTGGACAAGCTCAGCCTGGACCCGCTCAGCCTCCGCCCGCTCAGCCTGATCACGCTTGGCCTGGACACGCTCGTCGGCCTGCGCCCGTTGGGCCAGGATACGCTCATCCTGGACACGCTCAGCCTGCGCCTGGACACGCTCGGCCTGCGCCCGCTCGGCCTGCGCCCGCTCGGCCTGAGCCCGGTCGTCCAGGTTAAATTGCTTCCTATATTCCTCTTCGACATGTCGAGAGGTAGACTCGATAACCCGAGTTGCATGGCTGCTGCGGCGGTCGAAGAACTCTCCTGCCGCTTGATGTAGTAATGCTTGTCTCGACTGCTGTTGCACCCTATTGACGGAGCGGTGAACATCTGACCGGTATGCTTCACTTTCGGCTGGCTCCTGATCAGCCCAGTATTCGTCTTCAGATATATCGCCATCAGAGTCAGTGAAGATAAGACTAGATTCGTCAGTAATCGCTGTAAATCGGTGAATAAATTTGAGTGAAGACGATTGATGGGTTTTCACTTACTGATACTTGAGTCGGTTGCGGGGGACAATGGAATGGGCACCGATGAGCGTCTTGGAGAATCGATACGAAGGCCGTTGAATGCATCAAGAATGTTGCGAAGGTCGGTGTTTTGGGTGAGCGCATCAGGATACATGAGCCGTTGCGAGGAGGACATGGTGTTAATTGAAGAAAAGATGGTGTTGTATATTGGGCTGCAGCGCTGCGGCCTTAGTTCAGGTTCGGGCACCCACGAATGTGGCCTGAACTTCCTAATTGAGGTCCCTCACCCACATCGGGAATTCCTGATCGCTCCACCGATATTTGCGGTTGGAACAAGGTACGTGGTTATTATCACCCTCTTTCTAAACTATACTACCTGCTATGGGTAAAAAAGACACTGGCCTTAAAAAAGGAGCGCCTCACCATTTTACTGGTCACAAGCGCACTTGGCTTGATTCACAAAGCTCCAAATTTCACCTCGCTAGAGCTGCTGGTCTTGGGGAAATAGCGGCATTCTACGACGATGTAACCCGTGATTTCCTGGTCATTTTCCCCAACATCAAAATTCCCAGCATCGACGATGCAATTGGAGACGATTCACTGGTTGACCAGTTGCCGCTGAACAGCCTCGAACAACAGCCACCAGCGGAAGAGCTGACCCAAGCGCAGGCGGATGCAAACACCAAAATATTTGATACATTGCGACTGGTAAGGCTCATTTCCTGTGCTAAACAAAGCCAATACTAATATTTTCTCTATTATAGAAGCTCCAGGGTTGGTTCAGACGCGAACACGGGGAAACCGACACCAGAAAGAGCGCGAGCGAGTCTGTCCGCGCAGATGACCACCATAAGATCCTGTTTGGTGGACTGCTGGGTACCACTGTCAGCAAGCCGCGCAAGAAGAGCCCACTGCAATACTACCAGGCCACGAATAAGGACAGACTGGCGCAGGTTTATGCCAGTCGTTTGAAGGAGGCGCAGATCACGTGGCAAAACATGCCAGATGCCGAGCGTGAACGGGGGAAGGCACCAGTCCCTGTCGTTATCAGGCAGAAAGTGGCGAAGGATTTCTGGGATGCCGAGATGGCTGAGTTTCGAGCAAGTATCACTTTAGATGCAGAGGCTGAGCATCGCAAAGCGCTCGAAGACTGGACATTGGGGAAGAGGATTCCTAATACACCGCAGCAGTGGCACGAGTACGTACACTCGCATTCAGATACATAACAAGCACTGACCGATTACCCCCACAGACAACTGCAGAATGTGTCTAATTATTTGCAGCCCATAGTCAATGCTGTTGCCGAGCAAATGGGTTCGAACGTCTCCCTTTTCATAGTTGGCCCGATACCTGGGCGAAATGGCAATATCGAGGCCCGCAGTATCCATGCAACATTTGGCGGGTCCGAAATTACGTGGCCGTTATACGATCCAGATGCTGTCACTCAAGTAGAGCAGAGGATGGACGCGTTTGGAAGGACGACATTCAGTAAGTACTGTCTTCGTGTTTGCTGTAGTCTGTGACTGAGACTGATGATATTTGTAGCGCCGGAAGAATGTAGGAAGCGAGCATATGTAGATCCCTTGGGTGCTACCGTTAAGCAAGGCGAAGCAGCAAACAGGCGTTCAGAGTCGGCTCAAATCGAGCCGGTTGAAGGACGTGTGAATCTACCTAATGCGGCCACTATGACTATTCCGGTTCTCGTCTCGCCTATCATCGCTGCTGCCGCACCTCCTCTGCCGGTCGTCCCAATCCCACTCAAAGCTGCCTCACTCAAAGCTCCTCCTCTGCCGGTCGTCCCAATCCTAGCTGCCCTTGAAGCTCTTCCCCCCAATGCCTGTTCCCCTTTCAGGACACTTCCCGGACCTGTCCAAAACGCCCCGGCGGCCGCTGTGGTCATACCTGAGAGCGGCACTCCATTTTCCGAGTTGGACAAGGCTGTTTCCACGGGCAGCGACGAGGGCTGGGTTGAAGAGTTGGCATGGGGAGGGAAAGACACTGTCAACGCCGAAGTGGCATCAGTGTTTGACCCAAATCTAGTGCAAACGGCACCCACAACGACTCCAGGGACTGCGACATCACTTGCACGACCACACATCTCATTGTCGCCCAGAATATTGTCACCCTTGGCCACCAATATCTCCGCAAACCTCAGAGCGCCCACAATGTCGAGGCCGACTCCTGTCTGTAGGTCGGCATTTTCGCCTGACTATCCACCAGGGGCCTGCCGTCCTAGAGCCAAACTATCTGATGTTGCATGGCCAGGCGCTTCAGCCCTAGCACGCCAGCCGAAATTTGAAGGTTGCCCACCCATGATGATCACCGTGTATCGATGGCTGACGACGAACACGCAAATGTGGTGTGATAAGTGGCACGAGATTGTTGTTTCCGTCGTAGATTTCATGACGCTTTCTCAGTTTAAGGTTAGTTTTTTTCCTTGAACATCATCCATCTCTTCTCATCTACGCTATCTAGGATGGTTCGGCTGCACAATTTACGCATGCTCACGAGGATATTCGCCCCCACCAAGTCAATGATTGGATCAAAACCCATCGCAGATTAGCAGATGTTCCCATCGATGATGTCCGTTTGTTCTCGGCGGATTGGTGGGCATGGTGGACGATCATCCAACCTCGGGATCGCCTCCAGCTCGATGGCCCTCACATGCTACCACCCACGCTAACCATGGACTGGGGGCCACTGCGGAAGTCGGGGAGAGATGGTATCATCCTCTTCGTCTACACCCTCCGATGGTGGGGTGTCGCGTCAGCGGCAGATTCAGGCTGGCAAGCTGCTGCCCTGGACTTCAACACTGTTCTGTCCTGTTTACTATCGGGCCCCGTCTCCGTCACCTCACCACCCGCGACGACCACCCCTGTCTCGGTCAACTCACCACCAGCGGCGACCACCCCTATCTCGGTCAACTCACCACCAGCGACGACCACCCCTGTCTCGGTCAACTCACCACCAGCGGCGACCACCCCTATCTCGGTCAACTCACCACCAGCAACGACCACCCCTGTCTCGGTCAACTCACCACCAGCGGCGACCACCCCTGTCTCGGCCACCTCACCACCAGCAACGACCACCCCTGTCTCGGCCACCTCACCACCAGCAACGGCCAACCCTGCTTCCGTCAGCTCATCGCCAGCAACGGTCAATCCTGCTTCCGTCGCATCACCATCAGCAACAATCAACCCTGCTTCCGTAACCTTACCGCCGGCAGTGACGACCAACCATAGTGTTCGCCGCGTTCAATCAAATGCCGTCATCACGGCCAGACAGACCCGCGCTCTCACGGCCGCGAGTAGAGTCCTAGACAAAAGGACGCGGCCCGTGGCGTCGCTGAGTAAGCCCAGATGGAAGGGCTGGGTTGAAATCGATGCGGAGGGTGCCGACGTGCCGGACCCTGGCTCTAGCGAGAAGCGTCGTAGACTTCGGTAGTATATACAATAGTTATGCAGCATGTAAACCTTACATTTAGGTTCGCGCCCGTAGATTAAGGGACATCAAAATATCATATCCACCTGAAATCCACCTGCTTTGTAATCGCCAACATCGCTGTACTCCCACCTACTGTTAACATACTACACTGAACAGCAACATGGCCTTGAAGAAAGGCGAACGGTACGTTCAAATGCGTTACTGACTTAACGATGAATTATTTCTAATATATGCTCCTGCTACAGTCACTACAACACGGTCTATGATACATTCATACCAGCCAACATCCCGGTCACGTACGACACCTTGTGTAAATGCAATAACCGCAACATATTTTCGGCTGGAGAGAGCATCGAACGTGATTGGGCCGACGTGAGGGATGCCATGCCTGCGGGCCGTGCTGGGGTGTTACTGCATGTTGTCGATCGCGCAGAGGAGGGGTCAGCAGCCAGTACTAGTGAGGCTGTCGAGGCTAGTTTGACATATGAAAGTATTGATTAGCTGGAGAATTCAATCTATGTAGCTCATATGAGATGCCTCCATCGCCCTTCGCCACCTCTCGGACCTTCGGGCTCGAAACTCGATCGCGCTGTTGTCGCGCAGGCCTTCCCGCCGCCGCTTTGTCTCCTCGCCCTGCCGTTCCTTCAAATCTCTCACCAATTCCTCTCACTACATCAATTCAACCTGGGCCAGTGCTCGACGTTTTAACACCCTCCTTTTTCGGGCTCGAAACTCGATCACACTGGCCGCACCTTCCCGCCCCCCGCCGATTTGCCTCCTCGGCTCGCCGCTCCTTTAAACTTATCCTCAATAACTCTCACCACATCAACTCAACGTACAAGTGGGCTTACCCGATGGACCTGCCTTAAGACATGTGCCGGGGAGGGAGATTTGCGGTTTTGAAGGGGATTTTCACTATACACCTCCTCCTACTCCCATTCCTCCCGCTTTCGGCTTCCACATACATTAGATAGCTTTATCTTCAATAGCTCCTGTTGTATGTACACCCCCAGAATGCTGGGAAATAAAAATAATTTTGACCCCTACCCGTTTGCACCCAAGTAAATAATCATGATTTCAGCATGATTTAACGAATAATTTATTTATAGCCCGGACTATGAACATGCACGTATTCTAAGGTGGATCACGGGTTTAAAGAATGTATTCAATTGCAAAATGTAGCCGGAGGAGGGGGGGCAGGGGAGCAGCAGCGTTTGCAGCGAGGCCCAATCGGGTAATGGCCGTGACGGATGCGGCCGCTGCTCCTCCTCGCGAATGCACAGCCACATCTCAAAATTGCATTCCCTGGAGCCCCCCGGGCTGCCCGAGCACCCAGGCACGCCCAACGCTCATCCACCGCATCTGGAAATCATTATCGAAGCATTTGAGGCCATCCCCGAGGCATCAGGGACCCATTTATACCCCAGCACTGCATTCTGCATACCTGCCGCATTCGGAAGCCCAGCTATCATATATTTCGCCCACCCAAATATACCCCCAAGCGTCTTGCATTGCAATGCACCAAGGTCATCCAGGCCTGAGTAACTCAGTCGAACTTACAATGCGGCGCCTGAAATATTTCAGGCTACATTGTAAGTTAGTTACACATACGCCTCTTCTGTCTTGCTCAGGTTTACCGCCACAGCCGCTGCAATTTCATCCACCATCATCTCACGTTTGGAGAACGCCAGCCATTGCAGTAATGTTATCAGATCCTTTGGGCGTTCGCTTCGTTTGAATATCCTCGTATAAGTTTCATCCAGACCTTTGGGTAATGATGTCAACTGATCTTCCAGATCATGCGCGGTCAAGCATTTCTTGACGTCGTGAAGCTGCATCGCCACCCATCGCCACCTGTGATCATTCAACGTTAAACGAGGCCAAAGCGAATGCCAGAAATGCTTACATTCCATCGGACCGCGGCAAAATGGCATCTTTGATCATTTTCTCCTCAACATCATCCCACTTATCCATCTTGCCAACTTCTGCATCAACATAGTCGCTAATGTCGCTCGCCGTAGACCCATGTACAATTTTGACTTTTCGAAGGGTCAAGATAGATACTAGACCTCGTTGGATTTTCGGCTCGGGGCGACTCGTTACCATGATATGTGGCTTTCGTATGGCCCGTGAAGAAACAGATGTTACCCACTTTAGAAGGTCAGCTTGCTCGGCACACTCGTCCAGCGAGTCAATGACAATGTAGACATCCTCGAAGCACTCTAAAACACGAAGGAGAGTATCCTCGAGCGATCTTTGGCCCGGTTGGCGATGGCCTTTATCACAGGCGTTGTACAATTCTATCAATGCGGTGGGTATCTCGTCGCCGCATCTGTGAGACAGCTGCGAGATAAGTGACCGAGTGAACTTTTCATGAGCCAAGTCCTGGAGCTTCTCGTTTCTAGCATCGAAGAAAAAGGACGCGTAGCCTCGGACCAAGGGTTTCAATTCACAGAAAACCATGATTTCCTTGATGGCAGTTGAACTAGGGAAAACAATGCTCAATATCATCTCGCGGATGTCGAGAGAAAACACGTACGATAAGACCGTCTTTCCACATCCCGCTATACAATATAATGATGAGTGATGAATATTAAAGATCACTGTTACAATGCCAGGAGACGTACGTCCGCCTTCGAGCCACAGCACCGAGCCCGGCTGGGCCTTCCACTGTGCGAAATCTGCGCCACCAAGAAACCAAGATCCTGTCCCCGCCAGATGCGCCTTCTGTGCCGCATTGTAATTGGACGATGTATCTGAGTCTGCCAAATAGATCCAATCCTGGACCTTGCTTTCTGAAAACGTCAAGGCATTGATATAAATTCAGCACAAACGGGATGGGAAAGCGCACTGCTGAGGCCATACTGAGCTTCCTTCATTCTTGCGTTCGTGTCAAGTGCTATCCGGCGATCCAGTTCATCCGTGGACGCATTTTGATACACTACATAGTCGCCATTGATGATATTACCGCCAGCGTTTTGGACAGTTCCTGAATTGTCGCTTGTGTTGAATGATAACTTTCGGGATCTCCTAAGACAAAATGTGATGTATGCATTTGATGATCACGTACCTCGACACTGTTTTCGCTTCGCCTACTATCGCTACCCTCTGGCGCTGGCCTTGGCATGCTGCTTTGAGACATACCCTCATCCGAGCTCAATGCGCGAGATCTCTTGTCCCCAATTGGCATTTCGATGATTCCAGAATCTGAAGACATCGATGATCGATAGATCTGTGGTAAGAGACGTCAAGAGTGGGGAATGTCGTTCAGGAAAAATCGCCTTAGGTCGGCGTGCTGCGGCAGCAATTACGTCCCTTGAAATCGGAAGCACACCATTTCACAGCAGATTAGGAGCAGTGACTTTGAATATGTGATCATGAGCGCTGCTTATATTCAGTGCCGAGAGAATAATTGCTAGAGGCAATGTGCAGATTTCAGGTGGTGAGCAGCAGTGATCATTATAATTTTACTCAAGTTGGTCTTGGGTACACACTCTATGGCCTGCATCAGTCCCGCGCCGAAGACGCGGAGCTTAATAACATACTATCAGTGACATCGGCTTTCAAAGTGTCATAGAGTTTCAAAATGATTTTTCGCTGGCCACTCCGACCACCTATCGTTCAACTAACTTCAGGGTATTTTTGTTACATGCTTTCTGATCGTCCTCCAATTTTATGTAGGGCAAAGGGGCCAGCGGATGCTGCAGCATAAAATCATTTGTGGTCGCAATCTTTGCCAAATCGCAAAATTCGGCATCATTCGCCCTCGGAAATTCTGTCCCATCGTCGTTTCGCCCCATTAAGCTGTGAATACATTCAGAAGACATTTATTTAACTGTATGATCATGTCCGATGACGCCTGCATGAGATGTGGTTCTACAGTAAAATTTGAAAGCTGGAGACCGTGCAAACGTGACGGAATGTGATTATTATTAGCTCCGACGCCTAGTCGATGGATGATTCTATGCGGGGCGCCGCTGTGACTCATATGTGACGATCTTTTGAAACACTATGATTTTGGCAATCATTTCAGCGGCTTCATTCCGACGCCGCAACCACGTTGAAATCCCCCCTGCTCAAAATTTCTCCGTATAGAGCACATCCTACGCTATCCAATAAAAAAAGAATCAAGAGAAAATATGGAGTATTTGTGTAGCTATGAAAATATCTTTACGGATTTTGAAACACTATGTCAACGATAGTAGTGACAATCGGCTTTTTGCGGGCAAGAAAGCTGGCGGCAACTTGTCGCGGCCAGAGGCAGTCAATAACGGAGTAAATCAGGACACGAAGGCAGAGCTGTATAATCCGTGCTGATGATTGAGGGGGTTACTGCATCGCGATAGGGCGCCAGGAATGCTGCATGCAATATGTGGAAGTCAAAGTGTGCAATTCGTCAACCTCGTGCAATACCTAAGCGATTCAGAGCCCTCCGTATTCTGTGTCTAAATAGGCGCTATTGAGTGATTGGATGGAAGGGCCCACAAATTTCTATAAATATGTACTCCCAGCTAATGTTGAGCCTGACATGCATATTATAATTATATGCTAGTGATCAACAGGATCGAGTTCTGGATATATCTAGAAGGATGCAAGAAGAATAGTGTATCGTAGGCTGGTTGGAACTGTACTTGAAAAATCTCCTCTGCCCAGATCGTGTGAATCGTACTGTCACTGCGAGGTCCTGAGATCCACAAGGAGATGAGGCACAGTGGAATGGCAGATCTATTCGCTGCAGACTCGATCCCCACTTTGATCCCCCCGAACCCAGCACTGATCCTCGTGACCGCGGCGGCAGCGCGAAATACAAAAAGACGATGTCCCCCAAAACACCCACTTCCGCATACCACCCGCAACTCCTACACCCGCTCGAGCGCTATGATATTCGCGCTGGAGCTCGCACTCTCGCCCTGCCGCGTAGTCGACGCGGCGGTGATCACCCCAAACGCATCCCCCGCCCCACCCTCGTCTCCCGGCCCTGGTTGAACAACACAATACCAAGATGTTCAACTGCACCACCCCCCGGCGCCTAGCGACTGCCTTCATCAGCTGTCCTCCGCCGTCTACCCATTCCGCCCCTTTGTGCCCTGCTACGCCGCGAGCCCCTCCCCAATCCAGTTGCCCGATCTCTGTCGCCTCCGCCTCCGCCTCGTACTCTCTCCCGACGAGCGCCCGGAGCATGTTGGCGGCGCCCTGGTGCTGCGTGGCGACGTCGGCGGGCGTGCGGGCGCCAGGGAGCGCGAGGCCGAGGCGGGATAAACTCGGGGGGCTCGTCTTCGAAATGCTCCATTTCATGCTCTGTTGGAAGACGGGGGCATCAGAGGGGCAAAAGTGCGACGGGAACAAAAACACACTTCTTAGTCTGATGTTCGGCACGACGACGCCCTGCACTAGCCCCTCGATGGTCTCTCGAGCTGAAGAGGTCCTTGTAGTACCCCGAGCGGATGCCTGTGGAGATGATGCGCAGGGATTGCGAGACGAGCTGTGTGGAGAAGACGGTTGTCAGCACGCGTTCCAAGTTATCGTAAAAATAATAAGAAGAGCACGAGAAGGTAGAAGGCAAGGTAAAATGACACATGACTATGAGGCGAATCAGAAGAGGAGCAGGGGCGCGCAGAAGACACCCCTCCGAAGCTCTGGGCCGCGAAGAAGAAGCTCAAGTCCAAAGCTAAAGCTGAGGACTACCTTTGGACTACGCCAAAAACAAGAACGAAGCGAAGAAGTAAAGAAGCAATAGCGCACCCCATCATCCCCAACACTTGGCAGCCGCCACACTGTGGACAGGAACGCGGCGACGGAGGGAAGCTTCATAAGTTGGTCCGGGTAGAAAGTAACGTAGAGCTAGGTGAAGAAAGACAGGCGTTAGCATTGGTAGTTCAATAGAGGAGAACTTAAAGGACGAGTGAAAGAGGGCCATGATGCACGGGAAGGAAGGTATAGTAGGTCCGTTGTATATGAGTATAATGTAACGACAATGTCTGTTTGGTATGAGCATAGGATAAGGAAGGAACAAGAGTAGGTAATTTCCGTTGGAGATAGAACCCCGATAGCGAGAAGATGGCAGATGGTAGGCAGGATCCAGGGCAGAAGTTGTAAAGTAGGCGATAGAGGTGATGGATTATCGTTGGATGTGTATCAAGTATGCAAAACATAAAGATAGCACATATGGAGATGTCTAGTATGCGCGATGGAACACAAGATACGGCAAATCAAAAACACGTACATTCATGATATCCAACCCCTGCGTCTGGCACACTCACCACCCCCGCTTCCCCCGCCTTCCCCCCAACACGCTCACGTTCCAGTTGAGCACCTGCACGAACCACCCTTGCTCCGGCCCACAGAACTTTTCATACGCGTCCTCGATCGCGAGCGGGAGCCCTAACGTAAAGGCGTCATAGATCTCCAGCAGTAGCGTCACCTGCCCCACGAACACCGGTGTTGGTGGAGGCAGGGATGGAGAGAGAAGGAGGCCGGCAATGTGGCAGAAGAGCTGAAGCAATGGGTCCATGAAGCGGGAGAGGACGTAGTTGATTTCGGAGAAGAGGGCGCCGGAGCGGACGTGGGCGCGGCAGGGCGCGCAGATGGAGTGTGCGGTCTCTAGGACGGAGGTGTCCGTGGTCGTGTCCGTCAGCGAGAGAAAGGTCATTAGTTGCTATCATGAAAGCAAATCGTTAGTCCGCATTCCATCGCGATGAGGACGCGAGATTGGCAAGACTGGACTCACGTCTATGAGGTCGAGACAGCGCTCGGGAAATTCGAGCTCGGCGATGAGTCTGACGCTCTCTGCGACCTGGGCGCGAACTGTCTTGTCGCCCGGCGCGGAGAGGTGCAGCATTGCGGGCACCAGCGTCTTCCTCAGCTCCACCTTGTCCGAGTCAGGAATCGGGTTGATGTCTGTTGATATCCTGCAACCGCAGACTACCATATCAGCGGAGTACTGGAACTCTGGCTGTTCTCAGATGCCTAAAGTCACGGTTCAATACTACCAACAGGAGACGCTACACGCCTTTGTCCGTCTTTGGTATACAGCGTCTTTAATTTCCCGTGGTCGGTTTCCGAGGCCGGACAAGCAGAGGACCCTGGACGTATACATGAGGTGTACTAGTACAGTACGTGAACTTTCGAACCAGTGTCTCCGCCAGTAGAGCCTCCTCTTAACCCTACTTATCGCTCTTTAACTATACTATGAACTTCTTCGTCGAACTCCCATAATAGGCCTAGCAACGACAAGTCGCCGCACGTACAATACGGATGCGTCAATGGTCATAGTTCTCTCGTCGGCAGTTTCAGGCACTCTCTTAGCCGGGCCACTGTGTCTCAGCCCGATTCAACTGTCCGACTATCTCCAGGGGCTACGGCTCAGTCTACTCGTTAGTCTCTTTCCCTTGCCCTCTACCGGCTTATGACCGCAACTTAGTCGCTCTCTTTACGTTTTCTCCGTGCTCGCTGCTTTGATCCCTTGGTCTGTGCACCCATTATCATGGCTAGCTCCAACCTTATCTGCGGTGTTGGCTGTAGCTAGGGTCGGTTTTTCCTCCTGTTGGACCTCGCTAATGTCTTATACCAGCGGATTTGGGCACTTATGACCCGCGGTCTGATGTCGGAAAAAGTATATACCATGCTGACAGCAGAGATAGTATGCAAGTGTCACATAAGACCGACTAGCTAAGTGCGCAACATCTACACCATGTATTAACTTTTGCGGTAGGAGCTTGACAACCTCACATACTTACATCTCCTTTGGTACTCGACCATACCTCGCTTCTTATACGACCAGCTAAGTTCGACTCAACACCCTCTATATTCGCTGCTCCACGAACTCTACAAGGACTTGCTCTTATCTACCCTCCACGAAATGTGGATGTTGCCTCGCCCTCACAATAGAAATTGCTCTGTTCAAAAACTCTCTTTTTACTCAATACGGAATACTTTTACCTGATGATACAATTAATTTCTTACAGCAGGCCGGGTAAGTATTTTAACAGGGCTATGTATGCTAAGCCTCGAAGGCACTTCTGAAACCAGTTTACTGCCTTCTAAGCATGGGGTAAAGTAGGATGACTAGGAATAGACGGCAGGAGCGAACGCAAAAGGTAGCGCTGTGACTGAGTAGCAAAGAGTAGTCCCGTCGCGGGCGAAGCGGTGGTGGAGGCGCGCACGGAAGAACAGTGATGCTAGTCGTGAACAGCACCGTTCAGTGAACGGTGGTGTCCACGGCTAGCACACGATGTTGGCACGAACTAAGCCTGCGACGACAAGTAACGACGATTTGTTCAATCTATTCCCTTTATCAGCCTTTGGACACATGACCTGATCTAAACTGCAAATCTTCTTCTTGAGTCTTCTTCACCGCTTTCTTTACTTCGCCAAACTGTTCTCAAGACCGACTTCTAGGACCTCCGACCGACCCAGTTAGCTCAGCATCTCAGCCTGTGTGTCTACACGCGACGTTGCACTCCGTTGCACGACCCGTCTTCGCTCAAAAAAGCTGTTCCACCGGCCGGGCCGTCGGCGACGTGCACGGCGCGCCACAGAAGTCAAGAAAGTTCAGTGGAGCACGGTAGGTTTAGAGTAGAGCACTATATATGCATCGCTAAAACCAACTATCTACCGTAAGGTCTTTTTACCATTCTGTTCGTGGCTCTTTACGTGTATACAACCGTGCGGCATTGTGCCAGATGCGTGACAGAAACTAAAGAGAGTTTGCGTCTAGAGGGAGGGGCGGTTGGAGGTCACACGGTAGCGGTTTAATGAGACGTCAAACTTAGCCTCGGATTGTATGTATGTATTTATATGCGGAGGACACTATGAGTACGGAGCAAAGTTCCAAATAGGGTCGGCCCATCTACGTTACGCGCGGCTTGCTTGCCCTATCTTTTGAACTGATAGCAAGTCTACCATAGTCACTGAGTACACTTCACCATACCAAAGAATTGAATGACGTTAAACAATGTCGGAGGGCCCTTATATGGCGATCATGTCGTGGATTCTAGTCCGCTCAGCGTTTACTAAGACGTACACGTTATTTTTGCTGGTGATGCTGCTTATGCCGGTGCAGGCCGCTGCGTAAAGCCTGACAACCCGTAGTTATGTGCGTACAGCTCCTTAAATTTAACCCAGAATGGTTTGAACCGATAGTCAAGTCTATCATAGTCACTTTACACCTCACTATATCAGCGCCTCGAATGACTTTAGACAATGCTCGTCGTGTCAATAGCGTCTTTAACGGCGGTTATACGGTGGATTTTAGTACGGTCAGCGTTTGCTGAGAGCTATACGTTAATACTGCTGGTAAGGTCGTTTACTCTGGTACGAACCGTAGTCAACCTTCGGACAACCCGTAGTTATGTGCGTACGGCTCCTTAAAATTAACTCAGAATGGTCTGAATCGATAGCCAAGTCTATCGTAATCACTCTACACATCGCCATCTCAACGACTTGAATGACATTAGATAATGACCATCTTTTCGGGAGCATCCTTAACGGCGGTTACGTCGTGGCGTCTAATACGTTCAGAACTTACTAAGAAGCGCACGTTAGTTTTGCTGGTGGCGCTGTATACCCTAGTGCGGGACGCGGTGCAACACCAGACAACTCATAGTTATGTACGTACGTCTCCTAAAAACCAACCTGGAATGGTTTAAACGGATAGTCAAGTTTATCATAGTCGCTCTACACTTAACCATATCAGCGACTTGAATGACATTTGGCAATGCCCGTCGTGTCGGTAGGGTCTTCAATGACGGTTACGTTGTGAGCGTTTATGATGAAGTGAACGTTAGTTTGGCTGGTAATACTTTTTGCGCGGGTGCGGGTCGGTGTGTATCTCCTGACAGCCCTTAGTTATGACGTGCTTATGGCTCCTTAAAACTAACCCAGAATGGATCATGTTACCTCGTAACGTTATGCTTCTCACCATTTCATAAAAGACTTCTGTGCTAGTCAGTACTGAGCATGGCGTCTTTCTGAAAGTGCGTGGGAACTGCTCCAGTTTCCAACCTGCCCTATTCAGGCACGCTTTCTTGGTGACCGGGGTCCCATCTAGCTGCTGCGAAACGGTGGTCGGTTCCTGTATATTCGAACACTAACTGTTCCGCTCCTTGGTAATTACACCCACGTTCAAGCTGTGTCGTACCCGCTTGCGTGTTCTCTCGCCGTTGCTCCCGGGGTCGGGTCAGGTTCAAAGGACNCTATTGTCTGACCGGGAAACGTCTCTTCTGCCGAAAGCCCTACGGGTTCGGATCCTCTTCTTGCTGTAAATTGTACGCCATTCCCCAATAACCTCGAGAGTCGTCTCCTTCTAGTCCTCACTGTCCAGATCTCCTATACAGTCCTTCTGACCACCGAACCCGCGGTACGTTCTTAAAGCTACGCGGTCCCCGCCTTCCTCTCCACAGCTCGTGGTACCCACCCCCCAGCAGCAACACAACTAGCCGCTACAGCCTGAGGTACCACCTCCTGGCCCCTGGTAAGTTGTAAAACTCTGTCCATACATCTCGATCTTCCCCTCTTATCGCCTTCTTATCACTCCGCGTTTTCCTTTCCTGTCAAAATATAATTAAAAGCAATGTGTCGGTACGCTCCCTGCTAATGTTGTTCTCACCTCGCATCTACTACCGAAATTCTCCTTCGTCAGGACGTCGTTCGTTCGCGACTCACCGACGTTGTGCACGGTGCGCAAAAGAAGTCAAGCTATTACTACAGGTCACTAGAGTGCAGGGACGAGGAGGGTAGCTATAGGGAGGTGGGTCGGAGTGCGTTCGTCCGGCTCTTTTCAGAGTGGCGAGAGTGGCGGGTCTGGTTGAAGTAGTCGCGGGACGAGGTCGAGCAGAAGCCGGTCCCGTGGTTCCTCGTGTCGCAGACTCAGAGTCGCCCGCCCATAGAATTCTTACAGCGTTTTGATACTACCGTCCTCCACACAGGCGGCGTCATATATTACTCTATATCGT